>JAFMSR010002119.1:0-25006 GCA_022818135.1 Saxidomus purpurata | reverse complement strand
AGAATGCCTGCTCTTCCTTGGTACAATTGCCTTAATAAAACTCTTAAAAATAAATTCCTGGTTACCTAAAAATAAGGTTGTCCGGTTCTTTTTGAATGTAGCACCAAGAACTTCATTGAATGGTAATTTAATGACTCCCATAAACATGTACGTTAAAACTGGAAGACAGGGTTAAACAACACATAAAAATTAACTATGATTAGTGTCCATTATAAATGAATGAACACTTCATAAAAAAACTGATGTACATTTATATAGAAAAAAAAAGAGTGCTTTCATTTTCTATGTACCTAATATCAATAATATGACCTCTACAACTTTTAATTATAAAAGTATTGTAACATGGAATTATTTGCCCGAGAACAATCAGTCCATAAAAAAATTATAGGTTTAAGAGAGAAGTAAAAAGGGCATTTTTGAACTCCTACATATAGTTAATTATTACCTTTTATAGGTACCCCGAATGTAACAGAAACTTGATCAGACGTGTAACCGTTAACCACTACTAACTGGGGTCTACCTATTAGAAAGGACCGTATCCAAGACACGGTTTGACTGGGGACACCGTGTTCTTGAAGTTTGATAGTAATCCAAGATAATTGACTTTGTCGAAGGATTCACTAAAATCAAGTAGAACAAGGTCGGGTTGTTTAGGAGAGGGTTTTGGATACTTCATCAAAAAGCTGAATGAGCTGGGTACCACAGCAACATCTTTCACGAAACCCATGTTGAAGCTCGTAGAGTATGTTGTGTTTTCAGAAATACGTGGATAGGCAAGATACAATTATGTGTTCTAGCAGTTCACATATAATACATGTTAGCAATATGGGCCTTTAGTTTGCAGGACCGCTAGTTATACATTTTAGATAGTGGGGCGACGTTTACCATCATCCAATCGGATTGGAGATGACCAGTATTAAGGGACCCTTTGAAAATTAGTGATGCTATGTCAAGGATCTCATGAAGGGGCTACTTCAGAACAATGGGCTTTATCATGTCTGGGCCAGCAGCCTTATCAACTTTTAGGTTTTGGAGTATTTCAAAACACATTTGGGGTCAATTGCAATGTCGGACATTGCAGGAAATTTCCTTTTCCTAGGGTATTCTTACACAACTTGGACAGAGACAAGGGAGAAACACCGGAACAAACAGACTGGAATTGTTTATTCAGAATATTTGCTTGAACAAAATTATCTGAGACGATTTTGCCACTTGTCTGATCTTTAAGGGGAGCAATACATTGGTAATCTTGTCTTTCATTTTTTATAAGTGAGTAGAGGCGTTTAGTGTTGTTGTTCCTTACATGTTTTCATGAAGTTATAAAGTCAAGATAGACAACAAAATGCACCTATACTGTTGATTTAATTGGCATAAATACAAATAATGAAAATTACATTATGTATTGACAACTACATATTTAAAAAAAAAAATGTTCAAGCAATTAACTATATTGCTGATAACCTCATATAGATATGGAAAATAACATGTAGAACTAAATCATAATTTTTATGTCAACCGTGCATATTAAATTACTTTGGAATTTCTTAATGCAGTTGCGTTTTATGGTTCGGGGTAAAAGCATGGTATTAGATAATAAAGCAATGAAATATAAATCACTGAAATACAATAAGTAAATGACTTCTGTTATTATTATTATTACTGATGACCACTAATTTAGATTTTTAATTCTAGAACATCTTTGTTCAAAATATACAGACGTCTTGTAATACTACATTTAAACTCAATAAAAGATGAGCCAATGTGATTGTTATATGTGCTTATGGCCCGCTATCCTTGTTTAAGGTATATATGGTACTACCTGTGAGCCAGTGTGAACTTATGTTCCGGTATATTTACTATTGTAAATAACACGACCAAGCGCATTTTTTTTAAAAATTGTTTTAAATTTTTTTTTTATCACTGTTTGTTTCTCGTTTATTTCAAGCATGATTATTCTATATTTAAAGTACATTCAGAAGTATTTTCGTGTATAATGCAACTTATCTCATTACCAAAGTGTACATAGATATACTGCCTATCATACCCTATATTTGATTATTTTTTCAATCGCTATCATCTTGCTAGTTCATGTCTTCGTTGTTGTATTTTACTCATTCTCTTCCCGTAGCTACAGGCATTAGTTGCGAATTTACCGCCATTCTCTGTCCTGTTTACAAGGCTTATCCTGTACTTTAATTAGCTTCCATTTTTTTTTAAATTTGAGGCCCCCTATGGGTAACCCCATTTATTTAGATACAATAAAAGAAGTACAGACAAGCTCTTTGGCTTTCAAAAAAGACTCAATTAACAGTTTCTTTTTATAAACTACATCTGAAAAGGAATTGTTCACGATCAAGCGCATTTCAATTGGTTGTAGTGAAAAAGCAAGCACGGCTAGCGATAGTTTTATTTTAAATTTCGATAGTACTAGTATTCATTTTTAGAGATTATTTCTTGTTTTACACCTTTCGTTTAATCTACTTTCAGAACTTATTTTATCAATATATTGTGAAATTATTAAAACATTTGTTTAGATAGTCGGTTGCATTTCTATACAACGACACAAACTTAGATGTATATTACGCCATATTGTTTTACTATTTATGAATTTCTAAATGTCATTGGTGCTGCATTTTTCTGTCTTTTATTCAAATTTATGATTTCATAATGTGAATACAAAATTGAGTTAAAAAATATGTGCCTCTGCTCTGTTGATTATTGCTACAACAGTCAGAAAATAGATAATAAATCACAAGTGGCTGAGCAGCTAGAAACTAAAACAAGACATTTAATATTCCAAAACCAATCACACATTTACTACAGTGGTAACAACATGCTGTGTATAGGGATCAGCTAACAATCAGTCGTGTCACAGGTAATATCTCGGATGCACAGGATTGAAAGCTAGACTGTTTAACTTGTGAGATCTTTGTATTATGCATAAATAAGAACAGTTATGTTTGTATGTAATAAACAAACGTATGTTAAAAATGTTTTTTCTTGTTATGGAAATTGTTGGTACTTAGTAATTATCATTATCGCAGCTGTTTTTTTATCTTAATGCAACTGTCATGTCCGATCGCTTTAATGCTCGTCTGGGACGCACACTTTCCTACGCTGCAATTTAAATTGTGTTTTGCCTATCACTCGAACTGACATCAACATTTTTCAGAAAATATATAACTTGTCTAGAACATTTTAGAGATAAGCAAAGTATGTGATTATTTCTGTTTCTGAAGTTTTCTAGCACAATCTCAGTTATTCTACTGACTCATCGTTTGGTTTGCACCAGGTTGGATGTTAGATATATTTCTTGATCTGTTTGTTTGTGTCAAATTATGATTAGAATCAATCCATAGCGAGAAAAGTGAAGCATAGTAAAATAAATGGATAATTCTTATATTCACACTGTTAGTTTATTCTAGATGTTTATTAGAATATTAATAGCACTTACGTGCATGTAATATTTTTGAAACCTGGAGCATAACCAATTATATACTGAAGAAAAAGAAAGGCAGGGTATTTGAAGGAATGCGTTAGATGTTATCTAAAATAGTATAAAGATCTATCATTCATGAGAAATTTTCAATTGTTTATCAGTTTATGACCCCTTTGAACTTCTGTAAACGGTACCATAATAAAAGGAAATAACAACTCAATATAAATAGTGTGAGGAGTAACAGAATATTGCATTTATGTTACCCTGTGTTTCTTTTTTCCTTCAGTATACACCAATATTTGCAAAGAGTGTATGTATAGACTGTATAGAGTACTTGAAAATATGACCAACATTTTTTAAGTTGGGGTTGGGCAACAAAAACCTAATAGTATATAGATATTTGATTAAACTGTTAAATGTCTTCAAACTTTGTACACTAATCAGTTAACAGATGTAGATTATGAAAATATCAAGTTTACTATATTTTGGAATAGTGTCTATTACATCCCCCAATACCTAAAAGGTGAGTACATTCTCACAGATATTGCATAAGGGTTGAATAAAACACCTACAACTTAACTAACATAGTAGAAAAAAAGCAATTTGCAAATCATCTATCATGGGCCATTGAAAGAGATTGATCAAAGGTAGCCAGCACCTCAGACCAAAGAACATATTAATCCGACGTTTAATATTGACCTAATGTTGCCTGATATGAAACCAGTTTCAACAATTAGTTGACAACTTTATACATAAACTATTTCTTACAAAAATTGTGGTCTATTTGCATTTTTCCTGCTCGCAACCCTAATTAATTCATTTCAAAATCAAATGTTCTTTGCATCCAATAGGAAGTAACTGTAACGAGAGTTGACACACACCCTGCAGCTCTTAATTCCCTTTAACATATCCAATGTATAGTACATTTGTTTACAAAAAAGAACTCATTCAGCTTGTTGATATAGGTAAAGGCATTAGCTTTAAATCATTCAATTGATATACATTATTATTTCATAAAGTTTTAAAGAAGACCCGGATCTGATATATTGATTTGCGTTTTAAGACATATTTTGGTCCCGTCGAACTATAATTATTGTGTATGAATGATTGTGGGTTGTTTTTTTGCGTTGAAAACTACAGTTTGTAAGATCTCACAAGGTGATATTTTTATTATAATCAGCTTCAATAAACTACAAGGAATCAAGAGAACAATATTCCTGGATAGATCTGACCCAGACAGACAGGGACATCATTAAACACAAACTGGAGAACTGTATAAACCCATTTCATAAGAGATTTCAGGGACTAGAACCATGCAAGAATTTAAAGACCCTCCTTACTCCAACTTGCTTAAAATCACAATATACCAGTCTTCCAAAGAGAATGATGTCATTCTTAGCAACTAACGAACTGTAACCATAGGTATCTCACTGTGTTAGTATTTGACTTATTTTACTTTTTAGTTTGCTGGTCATTTAATGAACGTCTGTGAAGTTTAATTTAGCACCTGACTGTGGAAATAGTTTTTCTAAACCTTCATTTCTGTGGCAGCTTAGCATTGCCAACGTTTCCTACACTATCTTCCCAAGTAACAAACTTGAATTTGGTTTTCTTCGGACATTTAATTGACATTACCTAATTTAACTGTGCTGGTCAAAGTCGATTTCTACACGTTATTAGAAAAGAACCATCAGAATTATTACCTTAGTCCTTTCAAAAAACCTATTTTATTTCCTAAAACCCGTAAAAAAGAAAAAAGAAAAGAATGCGATAGCTTAGATACAAAGTTCTTAATGCAAAACTCTTTAATACCCATATGTGAATTTTACTAATTTAAGAAACCTATCAGAATATTAAGATTATTTAACAAAATAAATTTTGCGTAAGACATTTTCTCTTTCAACAAAAAACCCTAAAAAGGGGGGGGGCCCCCTGGCTGGGGTGTTTTTTTTTATTTTTAGGGGTGGGGGACGGAAGGGGGGGAGGAAACCCCCGCACGGGGGTATTCTAATAATATTAAGCATATGTAACCCAACTGTCTCAATTTCAGACTGCAGTTTTATTATGGAAGATGACGTCAAAGGAAAAGCTGGCTTTGTTATTTATATCATTTCTGAACTATTTGCTGTTCTGTCATACCGTATAAAACCATCGTAAGTTTGAACCTTACACGTTTTAACAAAATTATTTCCATTTTCAGTTTTATATCTATAAATACTATTCTTGTGACTTTCCAGACAAATTCTGTTTTAATGATTATAAAAGTATATTTGATATAAATTCTGCCTAAAGTTCTGATAACTGGTCTACTGTATTGACAGGTCATTTATAGAATGCTTGTATGTAAAGCTTACCTGTAATTTGCAACATAATTTCTCTCTGAATAACACTGCAATGATTCTCAGTTGAATTGCATTTTGAATAAAATGCAAAACATTGAAAAATACATAGAATCTTTCTGTTTAAGACAAGAAAGATTAATAATATTTTTATTTGTGTTTTGACGTAATATATGTGGATATATATCACCCGCTCTGCATAATATCACCCTAGCTTAACGGCTCGGGTAAAATAAATCTAGACGGGCACTATATCAACATATACCACGCCAAATCAAAGCGCTGTGAGCGCCGAAGGCCCTAGGACTATAGATTAACTCCCCTAAAACAACTTTGTTTAAAAAAAATTATTTTTAGGTAAATATATATGTAGTCATTCGTAAATAAGGAAGCTCTAATAAGAAACTCTAATATCGAGATCCGTATGTTCCGTAAATATCCGTACTTTTCCGTGATATGCATATGAATATCTTCCATAAGCTTCCATTTCTAAAATCGAGTCCATGAAAAAAATTGTGCAATGGAGCCCGTAAAGTATGGACCTTTCTGCAAGTTGTATTTACTGTTTTTATTTGTAATATGTTCTTATCGTTTACGACATTCAAACAGAAGATTGATCTTGTCTGTCTTGCACTACTTTCTCATATCGCATGTTAACAGTTGTTATCAGCACATATCACAGTTAAATGGTCTGCAGTGTTTGAAAAGCGGTAACTTAGGCCTAGGGGACTTTCAGTCCCCAGGCCAAACACCAAATAACACATAATACAAGGATTTCAAAAGCGTTAGCAACGCATTATAATTTGGTAGCGTGTACTAACACTTTACAGGAATTTGTACCGGAACTTTTTTATTTGATGATTCGTTCTGAAATGTGATAGTTTCAGACAGTTCGAAGAATCTTTCTGCCCAAAAATCTGACGGCGAGCAGCATTAAGTAGACAAGTTCTAGATTAAGCAAGTATTCACAAATAGATTCTTGTTTTAGAGCTTCTCGGCAACAATAATGAATGTACCAAATGTGTCTGGATGCATATGGATTTAGACTTTGTTCTTTGGTTTCCAAAGTTTTAGGAAGACTCCAAATCAGAGACATTTATTTTCGTAAGCTGGATTAGATATTTCTATAAAGTAAATTCGACAGAATGCATCAATATTAAACGTAGTTCTATACATTCATATACAAGGTTGACCAAATTCCTCACATCGATGTGATTGGGTGAGCATTGCTCTCAGATCACTGTCTTCACGAGATAAGACGTGGTGATGGAAAATGTTATTAGATGACATCTAAGCAATTAATTTAAAATCACCATTTTGACAACTGACAACTGACATTATATAAATTGAAGGTTAAAAAGATTCTTCAAATACAAATATAAATTTAAATGCATTTACCGATCCAAACGAATAGAAAAAAGGAAATGAAACAATATACAAAATAAAATCAAATTGACATGCTATCATCAATTTGTTTTTATTTATAACGTTGGCAACGGAAATAACCCAAAGGCCTTCAATGGACAATAATGTTATTTATGATTGTTATTTTGATATGCATGTACTTATTAAGGCGAAAATCAGTTTGCAGATGTCTCATGTGGGTACTGCGATAATTCGTTTGACTGACTTTATTGGACAATTTATTTTCAACATTTGTTTTGGTTTATGCCATTTGTCTTGCAGACGATTGAAGCATAATGCACAGCGTGCAGGATTAAAGCTGAAAACTTTTGAATGGTGCTTACAGCGACAATATTGCTAAATGTGACCATCATAGTTTAAAAACAGACATACCACTGAATTATAATCCAAAGAAAAATGAACGTTGCCAAAGTTATGACTTATTACCAAAGTATATGACTGTTTATTTAGTTTAACAAACCATCTACATTCTTTTAAGTACTAGTATCATTTTTAATTGACCATAAACTATCATGATCATTTCAAAGGGCAAAATAACTTTAAACCAGACGGTGCTGAATAATGAAAGCAATTCAAAAGATAATGATATTTGTATTTGGCATATGACACTTTCAACGCCGAAATGCAATTAGATAAAGATATTTGAAATTACAAAATTACTGTAAAATGCGGCCCAACGTTTCAACTAAATTTCAAAAATGTTATAACCTTTGGTAATAAGTTTCACAAGCTTAGTTTGTTTCGATACATTTGCTTTATTTCATGAACACTTCAAATAGCCACCATAAATTGAACATTCAGTGAAAATTTTAAACATTTCTTTTTAAAGTTAATGCTTAAGATATTTCCATAGTTACTACTCATTTTATAGTGTACATACATTTGACATACACTACTGACCGCTGAAAGGCAAAGATATTTCATGGTAAAATACCCCCCACCCCATCCTCATATTTTTTCCTCTCTGTGTTTGTCATTGTAACAAAAATGTACATTCATAATATGAAAACATTAAACTATTTTTACTTATTTTATTTTATTTTTCCTTTTAAATTGAGAGAATTGATATTCATGATCCACTCCTGAAAGGCTTTGTGTGTGTGTGTGTGTGTGTTGGTGGTGTGCACTTCTGGGTGCTGTGGGGCTCGTTTTGGGGAGGCTGCGTTTTTGGTACGTGGCATTCCCTGTTTGATATTATTATTATTATTATTTTTACTGTATGAACTGAACTGCAAAAGAGCGAACATTTTCTGAAATGCGTATTGGTGAAAGACTGGATTCTTTGTCTTATTAGATTCAAAAGATTCCGACTTGTAAATCAGACGTTATTTATTTCTAGAAGCTGAATTTGGTATTGCTTTAGAGAAAATTCGACAGAACACATTAGTATAAAAATGTAGTGATTGATTCGACACGAAATGAGTGATCAAATTGATTTGTGAGTCCCTGTGAAATATAGAATCATCATCAATCATAGTGGAATCTAATATAGGTCATTTGACACAAAAAATTGCGTAATATGCCGATTGTATGCGTGCTTAAAAAAATTACCCCTTGCGCACCATTGCATGCATCTTCCGCTCCGAAAACAAAGACACTTCAGATAAATACTATACCCACAAATACATTGTGATGGCACTCAATTTTAAATGAAATTCTTCAATATTTGACTCTTGGTCCCTGTAGTATATATCTCACTTCGTCGCGACAGTTCAATGAACAGTGTAACTGTTGTGACATTCTCTAATAGATGTGCAATAAGCTACAACAAACCCGTGATAAATTGGGGTTAATGCACACTTGCGGATACTCGAATCCCAAACTAGAAATAAGCATTTAATGAGTTTCAAAATGTATTTCAAGTTATAATGGTAGAGTTGAACTTACTTTACCAATGAGACATAAATACAGACTTTGAAAGCATTACATACTCTTTCTCTTATTCTGTCTGTGGAAACATTGTATAAATACTTTGCTGTTATAATTTAGCTATTTCTAGTATGAAAGTTAAAACAAAACTTTAACTAAATGGCAATTTATCAGTTCATATTCTGCCCACCCATCTATATCGTAAACGGGAATGTCAGTAGGTAATAATCCTCATAGAGATTCTTATATTGTTACCAGAGTAATATAAATCTACATACTAGTTCACATGGGTATTTCCTTACGGATTTCACTTTTTAGAGCTAATTTAAAGAATCGAAGGTATTCTTGTAGCCTGCCACTCTGCCCATCACGGTTGTACTTAATCAACAACAACATTTTTTTCCGAGGAAGGAGTGACTGCACGTTTGACACAGATAGATAGCAAACATATGACGTAAAGAACATAAACTCTTGCATCTGTTTTTCTTTTATAATACCAAATTTCCTTATTTCAATTTCCAGCCAATAATAATCAAACGAAACTAAGATCATAAGGGCACTCCAACACCGAGGAAGTGCATCGTGCATGAATGATAGCTTTGTCTACAATAATTGTCTACCTTTTCAAAACAAACTGCTTTTATTGCAGTTTCTTTCGAAATGACGGATTTGAATGCAATTTCAAAATTCTTTGATATTTAATATTTTTCTTCTCCCAAATTATATCTCCCAAAAGGCGACACATGTGTGTCAAGGGACATTTTTGTTTTTCCGGCGGTACTTTCATCAAATTCTGTAAAATCTCGATCGTTTGGTTCTGCAATATTCTTTTCTAAAGGATAAATATTTATCAGAATGGTTCACATACTGTGTATGGATTTGCTGTGTTTGTTTACGAAGTATAAAATAGACGTGCACGTTCTCGTCTCGAAGTTTATCGAAGTATTCCATTGTGCTTATTGCGCTGTAAACCCTTAATGCATTCTGGTAATGTTTAAAAGGCCAATACATCAATGAATTAGTAGACAACAAATAGAAGATATTTTCATTGCATTCGAGTTTTTAACACTTGTATCATAAATACCATTCCAACAAGAATATTTTGTTTTAATTAGGCAATAGGTAACGAAAACAGGAACCGGATCAGCAGCTACATCCACGGTAAAAATATGTCTTTTAATTCTAGCGATATGCATCAGTATTTACTCTTTATATTGCAACCTAAATTAGGCCATTATTTATTCTGCGTGACTTGATTTATATTGTTTTTCAATGCTCGGGAATAAATGACACTTTGTACAGAACAACAGTGTTGGCGTATTACAAATTTGGGTAAAGGTTTAATTAACTACTGTATGTCCAAATTGAATAGTCAACATCAAGTCAAGTAGCAGTTAATCTTCATTTATTTCACATTAACCAGTTAACCATTTAATTGGTAAAACATCTAGATTTATATATCCACTAGATCCATAAATGTATCATCTCATCATATATGCTTCCTCATAGGTCATACATCATAAGTCATGGCCTGTAAATACATTATACAACATAATTACACATTTTACCACATCTCTATATAATTATTATACAGATAATGTAACATATTAAACTAGCAAGAATGATAACTCTATCATTCTTAATTGCTTGACAAATACAACCGGAGACTAGTGGCTTTTAAGAATGAACACAATAAAACTTACATATGAAATAACAGATTACCTTGCTTAGCATTATTATGCAAAGTACAATACATAACATAATATATAAAATCATAGTATGCACAACTCACCAGTGTGTGGCACTGTCCACTACATTACGTAAAATACATCATGGCATCATCACTCATAACACACTCCACACTTCCACACGTGATGCTGTCAGTAAACTGTAAGTTAAGAATGTTATACGAATAACAAGTGAAAAGATATAGAAGTCACGTGATATTTTAGTTAGTGTTAAATTAGACCGTTACCGCCATTTTTGATAGATACATGTACACGAATTCTGTGTAAAGAAATGCTAGCCAAAAGTTACGTTAAGAACGTTTCTAAAGAATACTGTAGAGTTGTACACTTACTGTTGAAACAAAACGAAATTACAACAGAATCGACACATACCTCAGCAAAATACAAAGCCCGCCAAAACTACATGACCAAGCTACTTTGGTCAAAACGACCTGCCTCGACCAAGTCAATGTTACCTCTGTTGAAATGCGTACAGAACGCAACCAAGCGAAACGATGCCCAAACCAATGAAATTTAAGATAATTAAAACTATTAAAAGAACATACCCGAAACGAGGCATTTTCAACTACAGTTGTGTCAATCTAATTTGACACAAAAGTACCACGTCGTGTACGTCTGGTCACAACAGCAACACTGTAAATGTAATATTCAGACCACTTATATTATGCTTATAGTAGTCCTTTTAGCTCGGTAATCAATTACACTCTCCTCTGGACTAGAAATTTGCTGGTTTCCGGTTTTGTCAAGGTTTTTATTTAAATTAGAATAAGTTGGTGTGAAATGAAATACTTGATATTTTATATACATTTTGTTGTATTTGTTGTGCGTGCAGTGAATTGATGGATGACACAATGGTCGCCATAATCATTGTCGAATCAGGAAAGCGCGAAATGTAAATAGTACTCAAATTTCTCACTGCAACAATTCGTATGACATATTCAAGGATCTGCGTAAAACCTAAGAGTATCAGCTCCATGTCATGATCTCGGTATGAAAAAAATGTTTAAAGAATAAAGGTCGGTTTGCTTGTAACAGTTTTGACCTGCCTTACTCTTTCCCCGTTACTGAACAAGGGATATATAAGCAAACCCGAACTAAAGGTAATGTCTTGTACTTTAAATGGAAAATTCTGATTATTTCTTCAGAAAAATGAAGGTCAATATAGGCCAAAACAAATGAAATATCCCTGAGGCATAGAAAAATCATACAAATTAATTTCTTTTCCACACTTAAGAAACTTATGGAAAACAGATGTTTCCCAAAATATCACTAAATAAACATTTTTTTAATAAAAACGAAGACAGAAAGTAATTAGTGACACGTTAATATGTGATCAAACACTTGTCCTTCTGGTTACATTTTTGAATGATATTGAAGTGTGAACCTTTCGTAGCTTAAATAGAAAAGGCCAAACACATTGACAATGTGCATAACTACATGTACATGGATATTTAACAGATAAGTCTTTTTCCAGATCGGAGTTAGCTGCGATATGAACGTATTCCATATTAAGGAAAGAAGAAATTCTATACGATAATTATGTGTCGCATTGGTCAGACAGAAAAAGTAAAAAACAATAGCATTTTAAAGTCTATGTCCGGAAGCCCCGCTCATTTTTGTTCTTAGCAGATGATTATAATGATTTATATTTTACAATTCCGGGAACCACTTTTTTAATTGGCTAGGTTTAGTCAATTTATCAAGGTTTCTGATATTTGCATCATTCAAGAGACAGAGAAAGAATCTGCATACAGACAAAATTGGCACCGGTAGCATAATTTTACTTTATTTTTCAGGTTTTGTTTGAATTTTAATGAATAATAACTATTAGATGCTGAGATCTGATCATATTCTGATATCTCTTGTTTTGAACTTGTCAGTGCTGAAGCTGTCCTTTCAGTCAGTAAAACTGAGAAGTGATCTAAACGAAAATTACACAGAGCTTTAAGGATCACAGGTTATGTTAATTTATAATTTTCCAGTAACATCCAGTAACATTAAATAAATATCTGTTCTCTCTTTATAAATATTGTTTTCCAAAAGTTACTGAAAGTATTTCCACTAGCTTCAGCTGTTTCAGTTGCTTCCCAACACTTACTTTTGCCACATTACATTAGTAATCATCACATTTTTTCATATTTCTTGTCATTTATGCATAGTACGAAATTTGTCAAGATCTAACATTCTGTCGACCTCTTCGCAGAGCAGACGAATGAGTTTTATATTTAATAAATCAAATCAACTTGCTGTGTTGTTGATTATTCCGTCTAGGACTGCCTAGAACAGAAGATATAAAGAAATCTGCCTGATATTTCTTGCAAGTCGATTTCATCTAATTTTCAAAAAGACCGTGCTAGAATCCATGCAGATTTTGGACACAACTCATTCCAATTATTGCTTACCTTACAGGTATATCAGACACATGAAAACCTTAATTCTAAGAAATGCTGTCTTCAACCCAAACCTGCTTTTACTCTACACAACATCTCTGTTTTATCTTCAACTGTAGCTTCGCTATTGTAGATATTCTTTGCCAAAGACTTTAAAAGTGTTTTATTCCTTCTGGTCTATGGGTTACGACAAAATGGCAGGAAGGTGCATCCACAAGAAGAATTCTTCCTTTTTGTAATCAATCTATATAAATAGATGTCTGTCTTTTTTGTACGACAGAAACAGCTTTCTGCAGAAATAGCAAATACCAGTTTTATTTTGTTGTCTTCATTATTTGATCAGTTCTATCACTAGATAAGGAAAGGGTTGTTTTCGGCCAATTTTCAGAAACAATAATATTGCTGTTTATTGTTATTTGTTGTACTCTTGTCGATTGAAAATAAAGCTTATCTTATCTGATCTTAAGCTTATAATGACCTATATTACATTTTCTCTAAAGAGTGTTCGTATGTATGCATGCGATTCCCTTTTATTGAAAATAGATGCTTTAGTTCCTCTTGGATAAAGTATCATTTGATGAATTAATTACTGCCGGATCAACAAACCGATTATACCATGGTTTTACGTATAAGGTATTCGCCTGTCAAATGATCAATAAAGATTACCCTGAAAATAAGACTTTTTCTGACATTGATTTACTCTCAGATGTAATTGTCAAAGAAAAGTTTGCTTTCAGGGTTAAAACACCTACTGTTATCATTATGTTTTCAGTATCCACGGATCATTGGAGCATCGCTTGAGTAATCGTGACGGTCCTTTGCACTACCTTAAATCCTGGTCTTACACAATTGCACTTTTCCGTCACATAGTCTTGGCCTGCCGCATTGAGCGGATATATTGTGCAATCATAAACTTCGTTTCTGCTGAAGTACACATTTTATTTAGATTTTCCGAAGAGTGTGTAATATGCTGACCTTTGACAGCACACCATTGTTTGCATTGTTCTTTAGCAGGACTATTTGCAATGCATAACTTACGTCCTGTAATTATCTGCAAATAGCCTGGTGAACCTGGCTTCTTATTTGCGTTCGTTTACAAATGCTCGTCACTTTCTTTTTTCTATTGTTAAAACTATTCTTCCGTGGCCATAACAACATCGGTCAAGATGACATAAAACTTCCAGACTAAACACGTAGAAGTTTATATTCTAGATTTTAAATAAATACCTTGTTTGAACATGTAAATATGAATAAGAGAACCAGTCGGCATAAGAGATAGAATGGCACCATGTTTATGCAATTCATTTCAAACATCCTCATGGGGAGAAGTCTGGTCCAAAGCAGATATGTCTGCCTATTTAATTTTGAATTAGGGTTCCTCTTATCTGTCTAGAAACCCGTCGCAATTTTAATAACAATACTCAAGCGATTCCTATCAAAGACTTCAAAGTATTTTGATTTTCAAAGAAGTCGGTATTAAAGGCAAATTTTGACATCTAAAATAACTCTTTTGCTGATAAATGTTTAATGTTTTGCTTGATTTTACCGGTATGTACGTTTAACAGCTTTATGTGACATTTCTAAACTGGGCTACATTTTCCTCATTTTTAGCCTTGTAACGAAACAGCTTTTAAAAAGAGTTCATTTTGATTCGTGGCTTCGTTTCTGTTGAACATTCAGCATAGATAAAACTGTCTGTCGTTGGTTTTGATGGGTCAGCATAAAAATGCTTCATTTTGTGTTTTCGATAAGGATCAAAATGCTACATTCTGTAACAATTATGTTTTTAAATTTTAAAGGAAATACTCAGATTGAAGACACCATTTCAACCTATTCAATCCAAATGAATCATGGAGCCGATAATGAGCGACTTACAGTAAACAAAGACTTTGCATGTAGTGTTTTCAGTTTTGACTTAATTAATGTAAATTCCAAACTTGGAACGATCTCCAATACGCACCACAATTTTGTTCATATATTGCTAGGCCGAAATTTGCTACTCTGTACTTTTATCGCTTAAAGTGTCCCGTGTACGACGGTGCCACAAAATGTCGTTAAAAGCAATTATTTCTTATTACTGACAGTTATTTCCGAGTGTAAATGATTTTCAGATATTATTCGTAAAACCATTCACGATGTGAAAAACTGTCATTCAAAGTAATGTTGTCTGCTTCATATGATTAACTTCTACTGCCGATATAACAAAATAAATCGTCCATAGAAACGTATACTTGATGTCAACCCTAGCAGAGAAAATAGCTTTAAAGGATATTACAATCTTGAATTGATATCTTCTTTCACTGGTCTAACAAAACACCTTATCACAATCCTGGTATAGAAAAAGATAATATTAAACAGGCGATTCATTTACAATCCAGACGAAATGTCTTTTTTTTAGAAAAAACACCATTTTTCTACCTCAACTTTGATCAGACAACACATTTAATTAAGTAGCAACCGGAGCATTATTTGACTAAATATTGTGAATTCCCTCTCCGTGCAAATATAGGCTTAAATATAAAGAAAGAAAATTAATGATGAGAAAACTGGAGTTCTACCTATCCTTGCTTTAAATAAATCTACGTTAGGACTTGTCCTGATCGACCGATTTAGTCTAATATGTACCGTATGCAAATACAAGAACCAGGCATCCACAAATTTCGTTTTGGATAACTGTGCAGATACTAACTACAACATTAACGTCTGTAACTGGATACTTTTTATTGTACATTGCATCTGGAAACATATTTATAACTTTTCTGTCTATAGCTTTATACTTTTCTGTTCTTAAGAAGAGTGATGTAAAATATCAGGTTTTATAAAATGTAGTTAATTCAATGCAGAAATATGATAAAACACGATTTCTGTAAAATATATGAATGTGACTTGAGGACTGGAGTACATTGTATGTATTTACTGTATGTACCTACATATACTGTACTAAATGCTAGGATCTGCTTAAGTGGATACAATATATTCTAACATAATTTTTCTCTCACAAAAGTTTGTTGTTTTATTCCAAGCTTTAAGACCAACATGATAGGATTTCATAATTGTTTAATAAATCATGTAATGTTCAAAAACTCATAATTTTTTCTATATTTCATAGAGGAAAGTTGCCATAAACATGATTTTCTTTAATTATTGATAGCACAAAACGTAGTATTCATATATGAATACCTACTGATGCTATTAATGATATTTTTCCTATCTAAAAACGTGCCAAGACATTTAATAATTTAAGTTTAATATTAAAATTCAGTCATTGATATGTATTCCATTAGGTTTATCCTGAACACGGCAGTTATGTCTTTGAATGAGAACAATGTGAAAGAGCTCCACACATTTATAAACTTCTAGCTATTTAAATTACATTTTAATGCGATGCACATCTTAACGTCTTTATACTGAAATGATCATTTAAGGTTTCCATACGATTTCAAACAACATTGGCGGTAAAGATTAAGTTTAGACATCCTTTTGGTTTTAAACACAAAAATGATGACCAATTCCTTTTCTATGAACATAAAGGATCGTTAAGCATGCGTTACATTTAGTATCACCGATGCAAAATTATATATTCTAAATGGTTCTCATTGTTATAGATGAGGCGAGACTATACTATAAAATAAAATTTAGATGATTTAGACCACCATATTTAAACCTTGCGTACCGGTATTATACCATAATTTGTATGTGAGGACTTTAAACGTCTTTAAGTGCCTATTCTGCTGAAAAATATATAGCTATATTGATAAGGAGCCAAAAGTAAGCCGAAATAGCAAGATATATTTCTATATTTGCAAAGACTCAAAGAATTAACGAAAACTTTCCTAATATCCAAGTGAAGGCACCAATTATACTAATGCATGCGTGAGAGGAAACGGACATATAAGACGTGATGGGCAGTTTAATTCGCAAAGAAATGAACAGTCTGTCTATCACATAAACTCGGATCAACTGAGAGCCAAGCGTACATAAACAACACGATTGGAGACTGGATATTATTCAGTCGGATAATAAGAGATGCTTTGCGATTTTATAGTAAATGTAATACATAGGGTACGTTGCATAAAGAAAGGTTTTGTAATGTTACTTTCCACTGAATACCTTACAATTTTCAATATTGTTAATTTAAAAACACTTCATTTCAATTTTCAATTGTCTTTATCGTAAATATAAAGGATATCTGTTTCTCTTACAATGCTCTGTATTGTTTCATAATAAAAAACATTGACGTCTATTTACAGAATATCCAAAAATGTACGTGCACCGTAATTTGTTTTACAGTGTTCTGTATCGTTGGATACGGTATATTCAAGGACATTTAAAATATTCGGAATTACGAAATTTACAAGTGTTGTTTCCATGCATAGCTTATGATAATCATTTCGTTTGCTTGTGCATTATACAATGTATATTTGTTAAAGTTGGCATGAATAGATTATAATTTGTTAAGTTTTAAAAACAATATGCTGACTTCTCTAGAAAGGGCAAAACTTCATAAAGTAAAGCTGTAATACACCCCATTCTGAAATAGACAGACAAAACGTTTGAAGACATTTTCTCACGCAAATTTATTATTTACCTTGAAAATGAAAACTGGAAGGGCATCAAGGGTTCTTTAATGATAATGTTTTCGGTTAAATTTTACATATTGTATGGACAATATTTCTTAGCGCAGAGTTGAGATATTTTCGGTACTATGTTAACCTGTACTTCTATTGCTTGAAAGATATTGGTTTTTGAGGAACTTCTGGCTTTTACACTGTATAATCTTTGCTTCAAAAGTAATTAGATATGACCTAAATGTTAGAATTTAATTACTGTTATTACTGAGAAACGAAACTGAGATAAGAGTAAGGTTTTATAATGGAAAGAAATAGCAGATGTGTCTTAGGTCATGTTTGAAACCATTTTGACAAGGTATTAGAGCCTAAACAGTATTAAAGTCCCAGGATCACATTGACAAGTATTGCTTATTTTACCGAGAAAGATGTCTTACCGGCGGAAATGACATCTTTTTGCACCAAACACATTATTAACTTCACTTTTTAAATCGATGTTCATGTTAGAGATATAAGGAGTATTTTTTCAATGATATTGCAAAAACTAAAATGGCTTCCTGGCAACTCTTTTTTGTGAAAAAGCGACTTGAATACAAAAGAAATGAATATGTAAACATTGTTTTATAGTGAATAGAACATGATTCTATCATTGTCCTATTAGTGTTTTTATTTCACAATATCAGTAATTTAAAAAAGATCCTGGACTTTAACAGTTTAAAAAATCTTATTTGTCACGAACTGTAACCTATCACAAGGACTTTTTTCTTTTTCTAAATGGCAAAAGTCTGCTGTTTAAAGCTAAAAAATCGGTGAAAATAATATGAAAAAATGTCCAACACCACAGCTTTACGAGACTGAGAAATGGTATATATTAGGTACATCTTATAATCATGACGACTGTTGGTGTTAATATTCATGCAGCCCTTTAAAATCTATTTTCATTATCGTACCAAACAAACACAAAAACACTTAGATCAAACCGCATTTACAAGCATACTTTAACTTTGTATGGTTTTGATATGAGTGAAGATTGGTTAATTGAACGGGTTTCTGAATTATACGTTAATAAACATTAGCCAACAAACACACACACACACTGTAACTATGAAATGTATAATAAGAAGGCACATTTATGTTTGTTATGCACAAACGCACATTTTTTATCGAAGTGGTTTATTGCTCCAATGCAAGGAACTTGTGACATAAGGTTGCAGGCGTACAGCAAGCAAAGACCAATCGACAAAGTAATCGGCTGAACAATACGGTACATCCATTTTACACCATGACGCTGGGATAGGATGAACGTATGTAAAACGGTTCTCCTTTTTCTATAATAGGCGTAATCAGCACGGACCAAAGGGTACCAATTCTTATGTAATCTTCCTAGAAAAGAACAATTTCAGATAAAGAAGACATCACTATTTCGTTCGTTCTTGATTTGCTGAAAAAAACATGAGTATAAACGAGTCCCACATTTTTAGCTTAAATCGATTGCTGTAAACATATATATTTAACCTTTACGTCTAGAAATAGTGCATTCCATATCCACGTTATGTTGATCAATTCTGAAGGACATGGAATTTTACCGTTAATTCAATATCAAAAGTGTCTGAGTACAGGAACCAATCAGCATAATGCATGTGTAAAAAGGAATTGACAGGAATAAATAACATGTCAAGCCAGCTGATATCAAGAGCTTTGAAGACTTTCTGACAAAATTATATCCTGTCTAGTAAAGTATGATGTTAAACAAACCCTCCTTATAACTGTTTGCAAAATATTCAGCTCGGTGGCATATTATCACGTCAAAGACTAATATTTAAACAGGAGTTTATTAGAACATCAACTTAATCCATAATATGTCGCATACGTCTAATGCCTAATTATTGTTTCTAAACATTCTGAAAGAAGTAAAGTTTGGTCAGATAAATTGTGTTTATAACTTTCTTGCGATAAGACAATATTTGATAAATTTATCGCCGATTCACTAGTTTTGTTATTCATGACATATAACGGTTAATAATTAATTGGATATATAGTTGTGACGCAGGCAGTATTCTTATTATGGAAACTTCTTGAAGATGCAAATGCGATATACCGCATTAATCAGTGTATTGAAATAGGAATATACCTTCACATTCAACCATGTTCCCTTGACACTTTACTTATAATAGCCTGATGTATCTATATTTACTGTCAAAGTCAGAGGTCAGTTGCATTGATGGTAGTCAAATGCACTCATATCTGATTATAAAGAAGACGTTTTCCATGATGATATTGCATTTTAGGCATTTTAATGGCGCACAAGTACTCACAGTATTCATTCATTGATCGTAATCGCTTTGTAGAGCTTTGCAGAGCTTTGAATGTTTATAATGCCATTAAGACTTATCTGCTGGAGACATTACAATTGTATGCATATCTAGACCAAACTGTTGCATGATTCTCGCATGATTTTAAAAGTTTGTCAACCCTCCAAGTCTTAGAATCATGAAGGAAATGTGATGTTCGATCATATCAATACTATTCAAATCATAGATATAAGTGCTTAAGCTAAATGTTTTAAACACATTTAAACATAATTTCAAGACTGAATTCCGGACCCTAAACCTGAGTCCACGAGACACAAAATGTATTACCGCGAGACAAAGATGTGCATATTGTTTTTGCTAGTATTACAAGGAAGAATAATATTTGATTCTATTTTAAGCATTTCTTGTTTTGTCAATATCTTTCAGTGTAAAAATGTTTAAGAAATTATTCTGATTGAATGTAAATGCAGGGAAAATATAAGTGTTACGATCAAATTGTCTCAATTGACAACCCCTACAAGTTATAGCCAGTAAGTAAATGCATATTCATCAACGATGAAAATACATTTTTACCAATCAATGAGTCCTTCGTTTAAATATCTTTTATTTTGAAATAAACTTTGCTTTCCATACCAGTGTAGGTGTACCCCTCACTCAGAAATATAGATGAGTAGGACTCTTTAACTAGCATTTATAATAAACTAGTTTTCAAGACACAGTAAAATCATCTAGGATATAACCCATATCAAGTTTATTCGCTGTTTCCAATGCTTTGAGAGCGAACCTATTTACGTGTGTTATTTCACAACGTCATCTAATAAAACACAAAAAGTTTATGCATGCAACGTTCAGAATGAGACTGAACATGTCATACCTATTAAAGATACTTTTCAGCGAAATTTACACCGTGTCTAGCAAACAAATACGTGTCTTTTGTTTTACAGCACTCTTGGTGACAGTTAACGATCTCCAGCACAAGTGTGATTGAAATTGTATCGTCCGTGAACTAGATGCATGTCATATCCATTAACGGTGCAGAGGAAAACTGTATTAAAAGAAACTTTCACCGAAGCCTTCTTACGTTACTCTGACAAGTTTCAACAATTTGACTCATCTGCTTAAAAGCTGTGTTACTTAGATCATGCATGTTATTTGATATTCCGAGACCTTTCACATTATTCTAAACATTTAAGGTTGATTAATGTTTTGGAGAGCAGTTGTCGTATATCACAAGCTGCTCCTGGCCAGAAAGTACGTTTATATATGGGCTGCATTGCAACCTATGATTATACTGTTTTTACAGTCAAAACTTCGGTTCTTTTCATTTCACAAATTCTCCTTGTTGCTGTGTAGAATTGTTCGAGTAAAGTTTGGTTTTGCAATTGCAGTTCAACCTATAAATGAGAATATATCAATATAAAAGACTCTAAGTACTAAGAAGTAGTATCAGAATTGTGATCTAGATTAAACACTTTGTATCGTAACGGTAATATAAGAACGTTATACATTCTGCTACACTGTTTAACGCAATATTACCACATTGAACGGCGTTAACATTCTGTACCTAAAACTTGAGACAATGGCCATGAATATCATAAAACACTAATCGCATCTCCCTTTCAGTGTCATGTTGTATCATAAAACATCCTGTTTGGCAAAGTTCGAACATGTTTGATGCGTGTTTTATTGTACAATATTTTGGCAACAGAAACTTTCGGAAGACATGTTCTTACAGCGATTAACATGTCTGTCTTATCTTACGAAGGCACCAACATAATATCAATTTGGAGTCTACCATTGTCTGCTGATTTTGCAGATGTTTTCACGACAGCTGATCAATTAACAGTCGCATTTGGGAATGAGAAATTGCCCTAAAATCTAACTGCATTTATGATGTATAATTTGCTGTAATCCTGATGTATCGAGCGCATAGATGGCTGATTTATCTCGATCCGAGACATTTGAATTCAAACTTTGTTCATTGCTGAATGTGCATTGAGAAATGTATATGAATGATTTCATAAACATATAGAACAGAAATGCGACAATAGGGTCAAACTTGAGAAAGCAGCCAAATGCAATGAAAATGGCTCTCCTATTTCAGCTAACTTTAAAAGGTGTTATCTTGTTTGAGCGTCAACATCTAAAATCCATCTCCCCATGACCAAGAATGTGGAAAAACGCATACATAATTCGACAGGTAAAATTTGAAGAAATGTATGTGTACTACGCTAGAAAGATTTCGAGAAAGCTCAATATTTCATCATCTCTTTTTCTCGTATAGTTCAAGGATGTGAAATATCGATATGTCAAGGATGTTGAATATCGATATGTCAAGGGTGTTGAATATCGATATGTCAAGGATGTTGAATATCGATATGTCAAGGGTGTTGAATATCGATATGTCAAGGATGTTGAATATCGATATGTCAAGGATGTTGAATATCGATATGTCAAGGATGTTAAATATCGATATGTCAAGGATGTTAAATATCGATATGTCAAGGATGTTGAATATGTGCCAATATATCAGTCTGTGACAGCAAATACAATATGTTATACATGCTACGAATATGACTGACGTAAATGTGATCGCCTGCCCTAGGAATTTGCACAGTTTGTAATAGAATCCAAAACTTAACGCTGTACGGCGCGGTAAGCTCTGACATTATTTCAGATTTAACGGACGATTATTAAATCTTTGCATGCCAGTTTAATAGGATGTTAGTTTACTGCATTATCATAGAAATATAATTTGCAAGCATTTGCGCGCGATTCTGCAAAAATACACAACAAAACTGTAATCAAACATTCGTTTATTCATTTCAGCGAAGGGTCAAATGATCAAACTGTCAGGATATGGGAGCTATTTGACGTGAAATCGATTGCGTCTCGCCATTAAGTGCGAAATCATTGGCATTAATATATGGGTGTCCATTTCCTCAGAAGCATGTTTTAGTATTCTAATTTCAAGAGGGACAAGATGGGCCTATACCGCTAACCTGTCTACCATTGGCTATAATGCAAGGTCAACATTCGCATCAGAGGAATGGTCAATTTTGACCTGGGGTCATGATTTGAACGATATTGTAGAGATCCACTACACAATGCTTCTTTCCTAATATCTAAGCTCCGAGCCTTGTGGTTTTGGACAATAATAAATTTGAAGGTTTCCATATTAGTTTATATGAAATCAAATGACACCAGCCAGACTTTGGATCATGCTTTGAACAATCATGGTTTAGGTCTACAAGACAATGCTGCATATAGAGGAGAAGTTTTAACAGTCTTTCCTGTTTAAACCTATATTAAATTAAGTGATAACCCTGGTCCTGATCAATTGTGACCGGTGGGTCATGATTTGAACAATATTGGTAGAGAAAAATGCAATATGTTAACGTACTAAGCTTTATACTTTGTTGTATAAGAGAAAAGAGTTTTAAACGTTTTCCAGTACAAACGTTTGTAAGACAGTGGCCCTCTGGGCGGGAACGTAGTGTTTTCTTATTTGTTGCTATAGCAACCAGAGTTCTGCATGGAATGGAATTGTTTGATCATATCACGTGGTCTAACCTATAAGGTATGTGTTCGTTAAAAGATCAATAAAGATTACAGTTTGTTTCCGACACTTGTGATTACTTAATCTAATAGTACTCACTGAAATTCGAGGACAAACTTCAACATAGTTTGGCAGAATTTCACGGTTACGGACTTAATTATGAAAAAGGGGAGACAATCCGTAGGCGGCCGGATAGCTCATTCGGAAGATCATTCACCTTGTAAGCGAAGGATCCCGGGTTCGAGTCCCGGTCAGGCTGCACATTTTTCTCCCCCTGTGACATTTGCATTGTTCTGTTGTTGTTGGCTCATTTGTAATGCCTAACGTGTGTCCTGTGATTATCTGCAAATAACCTGGCGATGGGTTTGGTGCCCTTTAAGAGCTTGTCATAACCTATTTTGCTATTGTTTAAACCAATCTCTCGTGACCATAACAACATCCATCAAAATATAACAAACTTCCAGACTAAACACGTAAAAGGCTACAATTTAAATAAATACTTGGTTTGAACATATAAATATGGATAAAGAGAGAACCATTCGGCTTAAGAGATAGAAAGACACACGAGTTTATGCAATTTATTTAAAACAGCCTCATTTGGAGACTGAGCAGATAGCTTTGCCTGTTTAATTTTCATCTAGGGTTCCTCTTATCTGTCTAGAAACCAGTCGCAATTTTAATAAAGAGGCTCAAGCAATTTAAATCAAAAGACATCAAAGTGTATTTGTTTTCCAAGAAGCTTGTATTTAGAGGCAAATTATGACATTTAAAACAACTGTTTTGCTGATAAATTTCTTGCTTGATTTTAATGGCATATACTTTTAATAGCTTTATCATTTCTTCACTTGGCGTCATTTTCCTCAGTGTTAGCCTTATAATGAAGCAGCATTTAATTAGAGTTCATTAGTGGCTTCTTTTCTGTTAAGCAGACTGCCTGTCTTTGGTTTTGATGGATTAGCAACAAAGAAATTCTTTTCGTATTTTCAATAAGGTTTAAAAGGCTATCTTATTTTAAAACAATTACGGTTTGAAATCTTTAAAGATATACCCAAATAGATAACACAGAAAAACCAACAATGGAATTCATTTGAACCCATTCAATCTAGATGCATTATTGAGTGGATAGTTCACAAATACTTTTATTTATATGTGATGGTTTTTAGTTTTGACTTCATGTAAATCAAACTTGGTTTCTCAATGATCTCTAATATACACCATTATTTAAAAAAGACAGGTTTCACATGTCGCTAGTCTTTTGACTAGAAATTTGCTCTTAAACTGTGCATGGTTTGTACTTTTATTGCTTAAAGTGTCCCGTTTACTACGTTGCCACGGAATGTGCAAAAAGCAAGTATCT
>JAFMSR010002118.1:0-24983 GCA_022818135.1 Saxidomus purpurata | reverse complement strand
CACTTCAGAAAAAGGATAAATGAATGCTAAAATTAATGCTTTTGTAACTTGTTGGAACTAAAAAGCTTCTGATGAAACAATAAACAAAAACCTGATCATGAAAGCAGTATAAAATTACTTTTTTTTTTTTCATTTCCAATTATTTCGAATTAATGCGTTCTCAGATTTCAGTCACAACTGGAATAATGTAACATCATTAACTTTGCAAATATAGCTATATCGAACAATAAAGCGAAAATTTGAACAGCTCTCTAACAATAAATTACGTCTAGGTTCCGCGGAGTACCGATAAAAAAACATAGCATGTATGTGAGGGGTTGTCTGCTGTAACTGTGGACTTTCTATTATGCATCTCCGTCCCGCGGGGGTTCTGTGTAATGAGTGTATTGAGAAAGCAGTGACATTTATCATTTTTCACCATAATGAATATCGGTGATATTGTGTTCCAATCGACTGGGAAAGAATGGATCAGTTGTAAATGATCTGTTAATCCCATCTCTCTAGAACACTAAGCATGACATGAATTTTAAGGAATTTATTATGATGTTTTGTCAACTGTAGAAATTGCCAGAATATATGGCTGGGAATGTTATGAGAGTAGCCACTGAACTCTGGAACGATCTGCAGACAGTAATGAAAATGGAAAATCTAGAGTCTCCTTAGTTCAAGCTTTTTAATGAAACTTGGAATTTAATTGGTATTCTCTATCTAGCTGGTGCACTGTGCATTTATTCTATGATTAGACGTCAACAGTGAAACTGCTAAAATAAAAGCAAACGTCTTAAAATTAAGGATTAAAGAGGCAAGACAGTTACTGCTGACTTTAAATTCAGTGTCATTAAAATCATTAGCTGAGCACACAGTACTATTTATATTGGTTGCATGTCTGCTGCTGTATATGTTTACACTCTCATTTCTGTAGCAATTTGAGTCAAATGTAAACAGCATTATGGTCACAAGATCTCAGCCAAGTGCAACAATTATTGGCTAGATTATACTAGTATGTCCAGAGTAATTCCCCTTCTTTTAAAACAAAAATTGTAATATTTGATCTGAGCTGGTTTGCACTCCTTTCAGTAAGCAGTCATAGAATTCTCTGATGGAATGTGTTTGGCAGCATAATCATGCAAAGATTTAATTATAAGCTAGATTTAAACAACATCCAAAGTTATCATCATTGATTTGACAAAAGTTAACAGTTCTAGAAATGGCAATGTTGGTCTTCTCGTCTTGCATGTCAGTTTTCTTGTTAAGATACAAAGAGTTCAAGAGTAGTAAGTGCTGATGTTTCTGTAGGAGATATTTTTTTTTCATTTCCTCCTGAAATATTGTTGTAAAATTCTTATGTGCATGAAGAAATTTGATTGATTTGTTCTGCATTCCCTGTCCATGCTAGATTGCCTCACGTCAGATCATGTAATGCTCCCTTGTCAAACTTGTACAATATCCCTAGATTATTTCATGCAAATCAAATTTTGCTATTTCTGTAAATAATGGAGATGCCAAAATATAAGCATCAGGTTTTCATCTCTAGTTTTAGGACATTGCAATGTTATATTCTTGAGTGCCTTATTACAGGGACAGCTATACCTAAATTGGATGTTTGATCAGAAAAAATGCAGAAAAAATATGGTAATTTGGATATAGATATAGGAAATATTGAATATTTATGAAATATTGTTTGTCATATTCAAGATGGGTTTCGCTGATAGTTCTGGAAATCGCTTAAGCTTATTTTGCCTTATGACAGGTTTACTGCTCCAGAAATATGAGCAAGTTATGCGGCTGATAAAATGCAAACCATATGCATAAATATGGTCATGTTACGAATGTGGTTTTTTCGTTTATAATTCGGTTGTATGGAGTTTGTCTTTATGAGTCACTGAAATATCTGCAAGTGGAGTGGGGGTAGAGCAATACGACGAAATTGATTCTGACAGCAATACAGAAGACCAAGTTGTCCTTGATGCATCTCTCTGCTTCAGCTTGCAGTAACTCCGGGAAATGCTAAGTGGTTAGATCTCTTGATGAAGCAATTTATGTTGCAGCTGAAACTTTGATATTTCCTCTGTATCGTTTATGGAAAATATCATGAGAAGGCAGATTATAACATGAATATGGATTGCCACCGCTACTTAAGAGGAGCTCAGGTCTCCGCTTGTAATACAAACATTGCTTTTAAGTTGAAGTTTCAACAAATGCATTAGGAAAAATGAAATATGATTAAAGAAACCCTTTTACAGAAGTTTATTTGATGAAGATATTTATTCATAGCATTGCATTTGATGTTTACAGCATTTTAAGACCGCTGGGGAATCACAGTTCTGCAATGGTGTGAGGCTCAATAGTGTTAGGCAGGGCTTATCAGGAGTTATTGCATGAGACAACACAGGTAGCAGATATAAATCTTAATATGTACAGAACTTAACACAGTTAAACAAAATAGAAATTTTGAAACTGTCATCAAACACAGGTCTTTTAACTTGGTTAAGGTAGAGAGGGAATGGGTAGGAAGGGGTCTATAGCATCTCTCTATCTGTAAGAGTCTTGATAAAATTCAAGTTTTATCCCAAAAAAAAAACTGTCAAGTTAATTCTTAGATTAACAAGCCACTGAATTGTTATACACTCTGACTGTGAGACATGACACTTAAAGACAATCAAAAATGATGATAATGAGAATGTTCTGGTTGCTGTTGATGGTGACAGTGATGATTATAAGTTTAATTAATTACAATAATTAAACAGTTAATTAGTTAAACATACAATTATGAAGTGTAGCTTGCACCCTTGCACATTCTTGGCATTTACCATGAAAAAGCATAGGTTGATTGTCTATATCATAGAACATATTGTGGGCTTTTTTCCAGCCAGATTTTAGTAGCTGTGTGTTATTTGGACTTAAATTTGATGTAACATTAGCACAACCTGTAAATCCCAAAATTGGATTGTATTAGCCACGAGTGCCTAATATTTCAGCCAAATTTAAATAAATGATTCGAACAGTGCCTCTCTTGTCATGTTTGTTTTATTGGGTGAGAAATCTGACACACAAGACTGGCAGCAAGAATTTGGGAGATTTGTCAAAATTCCTGGGGTTAAAAAAGGTGTGAATTGGTTTTTCTTCAGGCTATTATTTTTAACACTAAAAATCACATGTCTGTACTTGTATCAGACCATTTTTATAGGAGAGACAAATAAATAAAAGAATAATTAAACTGTATTTCATAAGAACCTTGCTCAGTGATATTCACTATGACAATGTGTTCTCAATATGGAATGTCAGTTATTTTTTTCTTGGAGTACAAAACCCACACCTATCTTTGTCTCTAGCACAGCTTATAAGTCTGTTACTTCTTCCAATTTTTCCCTTTTATTTTCATTTTCAAGACTGGTTTGTACAGTAAGACTACTGTTCGAGCATTGCAGTGTCACATTAAAAATGAAAGAAACAAAAGACAGAATGTATGATTAAAACTTGGTAAATGATAGAAGTCATTGCGAGATCTCTCCGGAATGTTTTGTTGATATATGTAGCAGTTCTTTGCATTGTCTTTCACTTAGCTTATTACATTGGTTTACTTTACACTAAAAGGGGGGGGGGGAGGGGGGAACCTCCACCCCTCCCTCATATTAAGAATTTTCAGACATGATACCCTTGTATTTGTATTAACACTCTTGTTTGGGTATTCATAACAATGTACTGCCATTGGAAGCAAAAAGGGTATCAAGATGTCAGTCAATGTTTTAGGTGAGGGTGTTTGTTCAACCTTGGCCCTCTTGTATCCAGAGAGGTCACGTGGAGGACTATGGAGAAATGAAGAATTATTCTTACAAAAACAATAAATTTCACCAATTACAGAAGTCTTTGTCTAATGGTGTAGTTCTTTGCAATTCTGTCCATGTTTGTCATGAAAAAGGTCCCTGAAGAGCTATTTTTAGCGAAACCTTCAATTCAGTGTGATGAAATTAGCTTTATTGAAATTAAATGTTGAAACAGTAATTGATGAAGCCAAAGAAAATTGGTGGCATGGCCGTTTTAGGCAATGAGGGATGGCATTTTTGCATGGTGTTGTCTGAAACATTTATTATCCACAAAATTGGATACAGTTTGAACAATCATGTAACAGACAGAATGCAGAAACAGCCGTTACAGCAAATTGCTACTTTGGTTCAGCGAGATCAATAAGTGAATGGAAGATGTGCACATTTTTTGTTTTCCATTTGCAGATTAGGAAACAGTGCACTTGTAAAACAGCGATGCCCCATGTGTATACTTAAATTAGACAACTTTTATATTTTTATTATTTTATTTTAATACTATGTTCTGAATTTGAACCTTGACCTATGACCTTTATGTTTACCTCGGTTTTTTACCGTTGTTTTACAATTAGCTAAAAGAGTGCTCGAAATCGGACTATACTGGGTTATTTGTATGGAAATGAAAGTAAACAAGTCACATAGCCAGTCAGTCATCCATGTCATAGTCAATCAGTTGGTCAGTCGGTCGGTCCGTGGACGGCGGTCACAGCGACGCGGTACAGTTCATTTAGGATAATGTGAGAGTGACACATCTAAAGAGTCTAATATTACCGTATAAATTCATTGGGTAATGCAAGGAGTGAATCTTGTTTTGCATGCATAATCTATCTTTTAATATAATGGCTGTAAACTTTCCTTTACATCTCTATGTGTTACATAACTATCACATTACCCTAAACAAACTGTACAGTTTTAATTCAGTTTTCAATTAAGTAAAGTCATATTTGTGTGGGTATGAATCACACCAGTGATGTTCCATCAGCCAGTATAATAATACATTACAGCAAAAACATATTACTAATTTTTTTTACACGGCCCCCTGTAGACTTCTGTGGGTGTTGGTTACATGTACATCTGGAAGAACTGACATATTATCTGCACATATAACTTTTTATGATGAAATTCTAGCTATTTATTTGTGCCTCAAGTCTTTTTAGTGAGGATCTATTACAGATATATGGTCTTAATGGAATTCTTTGTTATGTAGACTCTAATAAAGAAAGGGAAAAAATGAAAAGAAAAGTGACATATAACTCACCAGGTACTGGAACAAGCTTCTGAAAAAATGTAGTAAAAGAAAGAATGGTTATTATGCATGTGTGTGGTGTGTGTCACAATTGAAAGACTAATAACATCAAAGTTTAAAAACAAGTCATTTTTGCTGCATGTTTCAATATACAGTGAAAATTAAAGAAATGATTCCAAGGGGCAGCTATGTTGATCTGTACCTGGCTCATTTTCTAAAATGGACTTTTGGACATTGTAGCAGTTATTTGTTTAAATGGATGCTAACTGAAACTGTTGTGAGGGAATAATGAACAGTGTAGATCATGATCAGAGTGCATGGATGTACAGACTGATCATGATCTGCACCCAGTCTGGTAACGAAGGCAGAATCACTTGCCACCACCGAAATAAGGTGAAACACCAGTGTGTAAATTTTTATACCTTGAAAATAATGATAGCTATCATGTGACAAATAAATTGTGTTAAAGTATGCAGGGCTCTACAGATTTATTACCTCTCTAAGTCTCAAAGTGTGCATGCACTTTTCGTGGATGTCTTCTGAAGACACATAAATTTTACAATTTTATATTTTTGCTTCATCATATTGATTTATAATTGCCAAGAAAAAAGTACATATCAGCAATTATGGTTTTCGTCATGCACTTCATTGTGAAGAGGATGGTTTAAAAAAAGTGCAGACATGAAACGATGAGATGCTATTTTGTGGCATGTTTCAAAAAACTCATTTTCACAGGATCTTCTGCTGTTGGTAATGCCAGAAGCACAAATTTTCATAGACATTTAAATTCTTTATTGCCGTGTTTTTAAAATGAATCAATAACAGTGAATGCGCTGTGAATGCGCTGAGAGCTCATCGTCTACATCCGGACTGGTCCATTTCCCAGGCATCTCAAATGTTCTCTGCAATATGTTTTATTTTATTGGTTATTAATAAGGGGTCCACTGTTACTCATAAAAATTAGATACACTTGTTTATCCGCTTTTATTAACTTTACAAGTTTTGAAGGAATGTCTGCAGGGAGCTGAAAAACCATGATAACAGTTTGATTGAAGAACACATGGATGCTATTTCATGAATGTAGTGATACAGGAGAGCACATGCTATTTTAATTGTGGAAGCTTAGCTCTAGAATGTGAACCATGTGTGTTAATTAGAAAGGCAGCGGCTCAGAAAGGTTTACAGTCTTCATATAGAAAACTGGTTCCTTCGTCTCAGAAATTCTTGTTTGAATTACTCTTTAATATCATATCTGTACCAGATGATAAAAAGGATTCTGTACAGTTATGTAGATGCATAACCTATACGGAGCTCCTTTATATCTTTTACTTCTTGCTCTGTAGGTATGACGGTTCCTTTTTTTTAAGGAATACTGCAATAAACAGAAGCTGTTCTAACACTTAGATGGAACATGAAATTAATGTCAAAATTTATGTCAGTAAAAATGTATAATTGCTGATGAAAAGCCTGTGAGGCAACCTTTATGTGTAAGACAGAGTACCTACTTAGCAATGCAGGCAGCCTCTCTGTGAAATATGCTAATACTGAGGGAGAACGAGAAAGTGTTGATGGATTAAAGATTTGGGTCTTGCCCAGTAGCCAGGGATTTTTCGTGGGTAGATGTCAGTGCTATATAGCACTGTTAGAGCAGAATTTATAAGGCAGAGCTGATGATGTGATTGGTTGTAAGTCATCTGACTGCAGGTCTGAAACAAATTTAGCAATCAGTGATTTATATATATGATACTGCTATCTAAACTCAATATTTGACAGTCAAGTTGAGCAATACTGGTTCATTATGTGCCTTCTTGTTTCCATTTAATAGCCAAGCAAAACAATAAAGTTAGGACCATGAAGGATTCCAATGGCATTCCAATATCAATCTCTTAATACTGTAAGGAAAGATTCTCTCTCAAATTTACCATTTTTGAAATTTCCCAGAAAATTCTATTCATGATTTTCTTAAGTTAACTTGAAGCTGGTTTAAATTTACTGTGAAATTTAATAGAATTACCATGCATTTTTTTGATTTGCTCATTTAGTTGGAAAGATGGTGCAGGTTTCCTGGGCAACTGTTTTGTATTAAGGGGAAATGATGTATGAACAAGCTATTGAAACAGTATGGTTATATGATGCGAAAAACTATGTTACTTTCACTATTGGATAGATAAACAGAGTATGATTGTGCAATAGCATGAATGGTGACTGTATATGTGAGAGCGTGAATGGTGACTGTATATGTGAGGACGTGAATGGTGACTGTAAATGTGAGGGCATTGATGGTGACTGTATATGTCGGGGCATGAATGGTGAATGTATATGTGAGGGAATAAATGGTGACAGTATATGTGAGAGCGTGAATGGTGACTGTATGTGTGAGGGCATGAATGGTGACTGTATATGTCGGGGCATGAATGGTGAATGTATATGTGAGGGCATGAATGGTGACTGTATATGTGAGGGCATTAATGGTGACTGTATATGTCGGGGCATGAATGGTGAATGTATATGTGAGGGCATGAATGGTGACTGTATATGTTGGGGCATGAATGGTGACTGTATATGTCGGGGTATGAATGGTGACTGTATATGTGAGGGAATGAATGGTGACTGTATATGTTGGGGCATGAATGGTGAATGTATACGTGAGGGCATGAATGGTGACTGTATATGTCGGGGCATGAATGGTGAATGTATATGTGAGGGAATTAATGGTGACTGTATATGTGAGGGCATGAATGGTGACTGTATATGTCAGGGCATGAATGGTGAATGTATATGTGAGGGAATTAATGGTGACTGTATATGTGAGGGAATTAATGGTGACTGTATATGTGAGGGCATGAATGGTGACTGTATATGTGAGAGCATGAATGGTGACTGTATATGTGAGGGCATGAATAGTGACTGTATATGTGAGAGCATGAATGGTGACTGTATATGTGAGGGCATGAATGGTAATTATATATTATAAATGACTGTATGTGATATGAGAGTGGGCATGAAAAATATGAGAGCAAGCATGAAAACTGACTCTATCAATTTATATGTGCTTGACAAGGATGTTTAGGCTTAAAGTAGGCTGGTTTCTGCCATCAGATATAGATAAGTTGTATATTATGTCATTTTGGAATATGAAAATTCCTGCTGATAATTGAGTCCCTTGACTCCTAACCTTCTACTTCTGCTACTGGTAAAACATACAGTAAGTTTCAATAATGTACAAGAGATAAACTAGATAATTCACATGCTATTAAGAACTCCAACAGATTTTAAGTGGAACTAATATTATGTTAACATTCTGTCTTTCAATCTGTCTGTGTGTCAGTCTATCCAGAAAATGTGGATCTTGGAATGCCTTTTAAGAATAAACTGCAATACATAATCAATTCTTTAAAAACATTTGAATAACCTCCCTTTATCTTATTTTCTTGTTGAGGTAATATATTGGTTGTTATTGGAAGTATGAACTTCATTGTCTATTCATAGGGATACATAGCTTGTCTTGGTTGCTGTGGAAATTTTACAAAGCCAAATCTCATTTTGATTATGTTGTTTTAATAGAATTGTATAGTCTTGTGATTCTTGACCAACTTATTTTGACACCTTAGAGATATTGTAAACCCGGTTATATTAAATTATTGTGAATTTCCTGCTTCGATGATTTGAAAATCTCACGAAAGATTCATTTCACATAGATTTACTATTAGAGAATTTTCTATTCCCAGACTTCAGATTTGCATTTAAGTTAGTCTGTTCAGAAATCGTGAATTTTTCGTTACTTTAAATTACCCAAATTACAGTACTGAATTTGTTCTAATACCTATATATTTTTTAATCAGACAATAAATACGAGAGGTACGGTCTATGAAGACCATGTTAAGAGACTTCTTAAATTGTTTACTGACATAGTACATTCAATTGTTACAGTCAGGTAGTTTTCCTGCAGACAGATAGTAAAGAGGATTATTTGCTGGCTTTATTTGGCTCAGTTTGAGATTTTTTTATTTTGTCACATTTGGTATCATTTGATAGACAGTAGTTATTTAAAGTGAGAAGAAGGGTATATTGTAAACGGCTTAAACTCCATGGTATAGTACACTGAATACATTGTCAATTTTTATCTGATTTTGCTTTTTGCAGGGAGCAATTTATTTCACAGTTGGCAGGTTTTATATAAGGCAGATGGAGTGGATGAACTGACAGTGTTTTTCTTTCTTGAACTTTGTGAAAGGAATTAAAAGATAATATTTATTTCGTTTTGCCTTTAAGTTTGCAAACAGGGCTTTAATGTTTTAAACCTTGAATTCACTGGTAAATATGTATGATTTTTAATTGTCAAGTTATTTTGATTGTGACTAAGCAAGGTAAGTCAATGTTTTCTAAATTCTTCATTTAGAAACTGAAAATAGCTTTAACGTTAATATTGCATAGGATATTTAATACTAACCACTTTGTATTGTTGAAACATAGTATAAAACTATTTAAATGATTTTTATGAGAAAATGTATTTTAAGGTGAAATTTTTTTATGCACAATTAAGGAGATACGCAATTTAGTTACATTTTGATGTGAACAGAATGGTAAGGTGATTTTCTTGCTTAAATACCATAAAAAGACCCTACTAGTGATTACTGACTTTTCATCCATAGCTTCCAGACTGTACTTGAAAGTTATTTGCTCTGACCTTTTCTGCCATATGCTACAAGTACATATTTAGTTTCCTTGCTTCCACATCATGTCCTAGAATCCCAGCCTTTAAATCCACTTACGTTCAAGTACACTACTGGCTACATCCGTTAAATAATCGGAGGAAAAAATCTGTGCTGGCAATTAATTAACTCTTAGTCAATAACCGGCTCCCAGCAATTACAGTCATGGTAAATTTTTAATGTACTAGTGCATATACAAGGAGGAAAATGGCTTTTGGACATTGACCAAGACCGCAGGAAATTGTTTTAATTTGGTTACACCTCACCTGAAACATGTAGTGTGAGCCATTGTTCATCTTATAACTTCATTTAGATGTATTAAGTCTGTCTGGTTGTGTTAGTCTTATTTTTATAGTAATTTAAAATTAACCTAAAGCGAAAAAAAAAAAATCAGTTCACAAGAAGAAACTCTCTTAAAGATTAAAATATACGGAAAACTAGGCAGCTTGTCAGAAATGTTTCGCTGCTGGCAGCAAGTGATGCTGCCTTTGTCTACAGCCTTGATCATGATCTCCAGTCATGAATTTTTCAGTGAACACCCCTTTAGACACATGGCAATTAATGGTACTGTACTGTTTGAAAGATAGAAGTAGTGGGTTTTGAGATCTATCGGAGAGAACATTTAATGGACATGTGATGAGTAAGTCTACCAGGTTGTACTGGGCTTTACAGATAATCCGCATCAGCATATACCAGCATACGCCTGTCTATTTGTTTCATATAGCAAGGGGGAATCCGGCGCATTATCGGCAAATAGGACTTGATATGCTGTACTCCAGATATGTGCCGGTTATATATGTGTGGATGAAACGTATAGCCCCCATGATAGTGCATTGAAAAACTAGGTCAAAAGGGCTGTGGAAAGTAAGGGCGTTTAATAGATGGTGTATTTCTTTACATGAGGGACAAAGTTGGAAAATTATACCAAAAGCAGGAGCTGGTTATATAAATAGCTTGTGCAATTTTTTAGGTCACGCAAAAATTCTGGTTACTTATAATGACAAGATATATTCTTCAGAACCGTGCACATAAAAGTGGAATATGTCATAAATACCCTTGAGGACTGATTTTGTATAGGCTTTTATAAAATCTTCCGACACTGAAAGAAGGCATAGGGAACGCATTGTTGCAGTAAATTAAATTTTCAGGTGATTAATTTGAAAATACTTTGGCAGATAGACATGAAATTTTATAAGTAGATTGAAATTAAATACAGCAACTTATTTAGAAGAATATGTCAGTCCTGGATCCAGTTGTTCGAAACTTTAATCAATTATCTAGTTTAAATAGTGAGTTTACTTTCAGGGTTATATTTCTACAATTGAAAGACTTATTAAAAGAAATTTTTGCATGAAAGAGAATGAGAACTAAAAGTTCCTCGGAGCAAAGTCAAAATATTCCGCAAGTGTTGCCCACCAAGAATTATTTTTTCTGTCAAACAACAGTTGACTTAATGGACGGTTAACATTTGACCAACCACTGGTCCTGAAGTCCATCAGTTGTCTATTGTTTGTCTGACTGTTCTTATTTTATTTGTGTACAACACTGCCACAATTCTTATAGATAATCATCTCGAAAATAGGTCAGAATGCTAGGTCAAGTCTGAAACTGGGTCACATATAAAAAAACTAGGTCACCCGGTAAAATCAGAGAACAATAATGTTTACAATCTAGAAGCCACATTTTGTGCCCTGTCATCATGAAAATTGTCCTGATGATTCTTTATGCAGAAGTGTGACTGGGTCATCAGGTCAAATCAAAGAAAACTTTGTAGATAAATTTTAGAAAGCATCAGTGGTTGTTACAAAGTGGGTTAGATGGGGTCAAATAAAGGTCATTAGTAAATTATAGGGAAACTTGGGAACACTACAGAGGTCTTGTTTTATGTCATCATGAAAAAGATCAGATTGCTTGTCTAGATTGTCTCTGGGTCAAGGTCAAATCTGGGTCACATGGAATGAAAACTAGGTCATAAGGTCAAAGTAAAAGAAACGCTTAGGAACAAGTAGAAGATGCATTTTACTTTGATTTGGTAAGATCTAGCTGTCATATTCGCATGTAACAGTACATGCAGGTCTTGTGCACCATTGCGGAGGTTTGTCTGTGGGCCAAGGGGAGTCATATAGAGACATCATGGCCATCTTGTTTATCTATACTGCAAGCGATACTGACAGTGATGATGTATGTAGCTTTTTGTGAAAATACTTGCCGTCCTGGACCATTGATTTTGGTCGGGAGTCAGGAAGAATTCTCTCCGTTTCTATTGATTCCATATTTAAGGATGCACTGGTTTTATCTGATTTACTTCATTAGCTGGTTTCCAGCTACATATAAATGTTGCTCCAGTATTTATACCATAGGCAGACACTTACACACTTGTAAAAACTGGAACATTCTGCGAAAAAAAACTTTATTTCGAGTCTTTCTTTGATGTAGGAAAGATTTTTACTTTTTACAAGACAAAACATGAAACTTTATTTCAAATTGTCTGGAAATATAGAAGCAGTGTATAATCTAGCAAAATGTTTTGCTTAAGGTTTTGTATGCAGTATTTATGTTTACAATCTTCTAAAGCGTAGAAGAGACGGAATTAAAGTGTTTTTTTTTAAACATAGACTTTCTGTTATATTGGAGGTGAAAGTTTGATCCTGCAGGCTGTAAGTGAGACTGAGTATAAAATGACGAATGCAGGTCATGATCTGTGGCTGAACATGCATGCAGTCTAGTCATGGTCTGCATGGTTGGTTGCACATGCATGCAGTCTAGTCATGGTTTAGAAAGTTGGCTCTATTCATGCAGTAAATGTTCAGACAGCACTGTTTTCAAATATGAATGGTACTCTTCAAACCCACTTCAGAAAATTGGCTGGATATGTGAGTTTAAAGACTTCCAAGCATACGCTACAGGCATTTATAGTCACAGGTACGATTCCAGTCAGTAGCCATTGACCAGGACATTAACAGTTCCTTTCTTTTGCTCAAACACTGGCTCAAAATCTAGGAAGCAGCCATCACGAGTATGTCACTACATCTCAAAAGTAACAAATAAAAGGGAGATAATAAAATTTCATGCTTGCCAAAATCTGGAAAAATTTACAAAGATGCCACTGAGTAACAAAAGTCCTGTCACATTTGAAATTCCCCCACCCCCGCCTCAATATCATTCATATTCAAATCTTGTAGTCATACCCCTTTAGGTGAAAGTTCTACCGTAATCAGAAAAGGTTTTTGGAAAATTAAGTTATTGAATTTTTATTTTCCTGAAAAGTCATGGGAATTCATTTAACTTATTAAGGCCTGTTCAAGGAAATTGATAACTTTCTCCCTGATACCCCCTGCTTGTGCATTCTTTCCATGATTATTTTTTGTCCAAGTCAATTATAAATTGCTAATTATTTCTTACAGAAGTGCTAGCTCAGAGTTTTATTGATTTCCTGTTTTGTTTATGATCTTCTTTTTAGATTTATGGCACAGTATTGAACAAAAATTGTAAACACTGTCTCTTAGAAACTTTCAAAAAACCATGGAGACTGCGGAAGGTAGCACTGGGTAGCTAAAATGCTTTACAGTATTTCCGAAAATTTGAATTTTAAGAGTTGTTTTAAACAGAAAAACAATTATATTTATTATTCCCTGATGAATCTTTGAAAGAATTTATTGTAAAATGCTTAAAATTTATAATAGCTTTTGTGATGACCATTATAGGTACTTAGAATGTGCACCTGAAATTTTTGCACTTGTGTAATTAATAAATTACAAAGTATGTTTTTAATTGCCATATTTTCAACCAATGGAAGTGAGTTGAGCCCTGCTTAAAAATAACCTTTTGTAATATGTGCACATGCTAGGAGAGACACTTTCATTGGTTGAAAAAATGGGGACATGCATGACTTGTTGTTATTACACAGTAAAAATTCTAATTTTATAGTATGTGGGTTGTTTGTTTCGGTATTGAAAGCTGAATTGGTTGAAGTTCTAAAGTTCCTGTTTTTTATTTATCAGGCATATTGTGGTGGGTATAAGAGTACCAGCGATCAAGACTAGAATTTTTTTGATGAAAAAATAGGTTTATGAAATACATTCCTGATATTTCACACATTTGTTTTACATTTATGATTATCGTAAAAGGAAGAGATGGAAGTGTTAGCATTGTGGAACACAAGTTTTTATTACAAGAGTTGTAACTTCACTACAGTCAGAGTGGCTAATATATGAGGAGGTTTTTAGACTTCAAAGTAGGGAGTGGTCCATGTTCTGTTTATCAATAAGGAAGGATATATTATATTTACCAAACATTCTGTTGGTTGAATAAAATTATTGGCTGAAAAAAAGTTACAGACACACTTGTATGTTGTGCATCATTACTCCTGTATGCCGATAGGCTAAAACCTAAAGCAAGTGTGTTGTATTTATTTTCTTATCTTGTTTCAAATTAGGAGAAACAGACCTCCAAAGTGCTTATAAATAAATGATCAACTTGATCTCATTTTCTGCTTTCAGGAAATCCGCAGTACATGTACATGGTGAAGAAAGTCGGCAATGTTAGTGGAACCACTTATATGTGTTTATCAAGATACGTATACAGAGTTGGAAAAAAAGGTTTAGCAAGGATTAAACACACGTGAGCCATATGGTGGACTTTGCGAACAATCCAACTTCTAGGCTGATAATGTAAACAAACTATGCTGGAAACATATTAAAAGATCATGTGGAAAAAAATGGATTACTTTGCGAAAACAAGAATTTGATATGAGAATAATTTGAGAATATTTCCATTGACTGATCACTGTTCACAAAGGAGAATATATCAGCATTTTTGAACCGGAAGCTGAAATTAGGAAATTAAATTGTCTGAAGTTGCGAGAAGTACTCTAACACGTGAAGAAGTGAGGGGGAAATAGGAAGCAGAAAAATGGAACGGAATTACCGAGAATTACTGGTTCGGGTAATGTGAATTCCAATACAAATGCAAGCATCAATAATGGTGTTTTGTATTTATGAGAAAATAGGTCATTTGTGTCATAATTATTAGGAGATTGTTGTCGCTGAAAGCTGGATATTGCACGAGAAGGAAAAAAGACAAAATGTCCAATGACAGCTTGATGAATTCAAGATTTTGAGAAGTTACGAGTGATTTGAAGTGGGAATTGCGGCAATGAAAATGAGCCTTAGAAACAAAATATTCCACATTTTTGGTGTATTAGGATTAGCAGCAATATGTGGAAGTGTTATAACGGAAGGAGTTTTTCCACATTATCATCCGGATATATTTATGGATGGAATCGTTAATGAAAGGATATTAGGAAGTGATGTAAAAGCACATCGTCGATTTGAACTGAATCATATGGTAGTAACGGAATGGGGACGCGTTTTCGTTGGTGCTGTAAATAGGATTTATGAATTTGATTCGGATTTAGGTCTAATCAGTGAAGTAGAAACAGGGCCTGTGAACGACAGTAAAAAATGTCTTCCTGGAGTTGAATGTAGTTTTCCCAAAAACATGACTGATAATTACAACATGGTTTTGATACATTACAAAGGTCTAAAAGAAAAACTTCTGACATGTGGTAGTGTCTATCAAGGGGCATGTGAAGCAAGAAATCTAAAAAACATTTCGCGTTCCCATGCTTACTATGAGTCAGAGGTCGGTTCTTTGTTAGACTATGCAGTGGCGGCAAACGACCCAAAATCTTCAACAGTTGCTTTTGTCGCACCTGGACCACCTGACCTACAGGCTGAAGTCCTGTATGTTGCAACCACCTTTTCCGGTGGCGATACGGAAATGATAACTCAGCAGCTACGTGGGCTGGTACCCGCTATCAGTACTAGGAGTCTAGGTCGAAATAGGTTTCAATTATTTGAAAAAACTGAAAGTATCCAAGCAAAGCTCTCAGGTATTTATATAAAAAAGGATGTCAGGTCAAACTATTTAGTGAAATACATCACTGGGTTTAGTTCTAACATATATAGTTATTTTCTTACACAGCAGTATGATTCGCCAAATAGTAATTCTCAAATTATTTCAAAAGTGATACAGATATGTCAAGAAGATACCTATTACTATTCATATATAGATATGCCATTAGTTTGTCGCTCTCAAACGACAAAGAAGGAATATAACTACATTCAAGCAGCGAACGTGATAAAAGCGTCAAAGAATTTGCAGCTAAGCTTTGGATTAAGATCAGCGGAAGATATTTTAATTGGAGTTTTCACAGACAGTCCCGGCGGACCGGAGTCTAACTCTGCTATCTGCGTGTTTACCATGCAGTTCATACGTAAGAAGTTGTTGGAAAACGTACAGAGATGTTACAGTGGGGATGAGGCTTTAAGTGGTGGTGGATATCTGACCCCGAAAAAGTGCCGAAAACTGGTAAGGCTAAATAGATGCATTAAAGGTTTGATTTCATGATATGCCTGTCAGAACAGTGTGTAGAGACAGGGTATATAGATTTGCTCTTGTCTGTATATCATATCCCTATGATTCCCTGAGACTTGTATGTATAAGGGCTGATAGATATGACATTTTCTGGTCACTGTATGCCTGCATGAATGGACTAGTGAGAGAAATGGTATCTAATTGTCTAAGGGACCACCAAACTTGAAGGAAAACTGGTAATGACCAGAAGATGACCTATATAGTTTTGAGGTCACTGTGTGAAAGGTCAGGGTCACATAAATTGAATAATAAAGGGGTTTCTGTTACATAACCGGACTACTATTTGGCCTACCCCCCTCAGACTTAATATATAAGACTTAATACAGGGATTGGTGATGACCAGAAGCTTTCTATCCCGGATTTAAAAATGTACTGCAATAAATTAATTGAAAGTGCATACACAATTGATGTATATCTCAGTAACATCTCAAAGCAGAAAGTGACTGTGTCTTTGGCCTATGTTGGAGCTCCAGTCAGGGCAAACTATTGTGATCACTCACTGTCCAGTGAACATTGTACGTCTTGCCACCATTTCCTTCAAACCATATCTCCTCAGAAATCAGTAGGTCAATGTTAATGAAACTTGGCAGGATGTTCCTTGCATGAAGCTGTACCAAAGTTGTTCAAAGAAAACTTCAAACATCATCTCCAAACCCACAAGGAATAGAGCTTTTAGATATTTGGTGTGCGGCACTGTGTAGTGGACCTCTCTCAAGATTGTTCAAATTATGCCCCAGGGATCAACATTGGGCCTGTCCTGGAGGTCATTGGTTTAACATAGAAAAATGTATTAAGTAAAACTCTTCTAGTATAACTGTTAGTCTATAGCTTAGATATTTGGTAGGTAGCATTGTGTGGTGGTCCTCTATCAAGTTTGTTCAAAGCATGCCCCTGGGGTCATAAATGCCCCTGCCCCAGTGCTCATTTGTTTTATATAGACTTGTTTAAGTGAATAATTTAAAAATCGTCTTGTTTATTACCAAAAAGGCATAGGGCTTAGATATTTGGTATCTAGTGGTCCTCTACTAAGATTATTAAAATTATGGCCCCTGGGTCAAGATAAGCCTTTCCCCAGGGCTCACCTGTTTTTGTAAAGACTTATATCAGGATATACTTACAAAATCTTCTTGTCCAAAAACCATGACGCCCAGAGCTTAGACAGTTGTTGTGTACCATCTCCTAGCTGTCTTCTACCAAAATTATTCATATTATGCTCAGGGGGTCAAAATTGGCCACACCCCAGGGGTGATTATTTTACATAGACTTATATAGGAAAATGTTTGAAAATCTTCTTCTTTGTAATTGCAAGATTAAGAGCTTATGTATTTGGTATATAGCATAATGTCTAGTGATCCTTTCCCTAAACTTTTCTAACTTTGCCTCTGGGTCAAACTTGACTGCACCTTTTTGACCTACTTTTTAGGTTTTAGAGCTACAGTGTATTGTACTTTTACTTTTTCTGCGATGCTGATGTTGGCCTTGTATTTATGGCATCATAGCCCTCTTGTTTGGATAATGCTTCCCTAAGAGATTTCTTGCATATCAGATTGGCATTTCTGTTGATCTTACCCTTGCTGGAAAAATCGGTCTGGCACCCCACCTATGTCAGACGACTCTCATGAATTAACTTATGGTGTAGCATTATAAACATCTTGTCATCACTTTCCCAAACACAAGTCTGAATATCGTTTGTTTCTAGAGCTCTGTATGATAATTGCATCATTTTGATTCAAGAAATATACTTTTAAGTGCAAGACAGTATGCAAATAAAAGTTTCTGACATGAGACATTTTGTTCCGATGGAAATATCTGTCACCACAGAGCCTTGAGTTGTTCCCACCAAAACAGTTTCCCTTGGTGATGGATATTTTGATCTGAACCGTGTGATCATGATAGAAACTGTTATTCTGTGACACTTCATAGCAGCATTGCTTTATATGTTACTCTATTAAAAGATTACTTATTTGGTCAAGTTTAGTCTAGACATGCAGTCTTTCTGTGGATGGAAATATTCTCCCGTCAGAAATCTAGGTCATTTGGTTGAGAATAAGAGGAAAATTTGTTCTCACTGTATAAGTTGCATTTTGGTCAAATATGTTAGCTGCCTCCAACAAAGTGCTCAAAAGTGAGCAATTATGGTTAACAATTATGCCGTGACTGTCCATCATCAAGAAATATCTAGTATGCGCTCTAGAGGCCAAATTGTTATGAATGTGTTTTGTACTAGTGGTCATCTAGGTTAAGAAACTAAGTCACTAGGTTTAATCAGCCGGTAAGCCTGACGGCTCTAGACGCCACATGTAGTGTTTGATCAGAATACTTGTCTTAAAACATCAAGGTCAAGTTTGAAACTGGGTCAGTTAGGATCATAAGCTAGATCACTTCGTAAAATCATAGGAAAATCGTTACAAGCAAAATGAAAATATCATTTTAACCTTGCAGTGTTGCATTTTGTAGAAGACAGCATTGCACCTTCTTATATATCTGTAAAAACTATTGGTTGGTATAACACAGTAGTTTTAACCTTTAAACAGAAACAAGAGGAGATATACTTCTCTATTTTCTATAATGATAGCCGGTGTGTAAGTTCATTATCTCAAGTTATTTATACATGAAAGAAATAGGCATTTTCAAGCAATTGTAAAGAAAGTTGGGTAAGTTATGCTCATATCTAATGGCTCAGTGCCTTATAACCTTTTCCATGTAAAATTAATTTTTCTCCATGACCTTTTGGTGGATTTAAACCAAAACTTGGTATGTAGCTCAGTGTTTGCTTGGGTCTGTGCTACAGTGTTGTTGAGTGATTTCAATTACAGCAGGATGTCAAAGTGTCGAGCATCCCAAAACAAACACATCAGTTTACCTGAATACTTGAATTTGTAGCATCTTATTGACTATTCTCTTGAAACTTGTGAGTTTTGACTATTTTCAGGATCCTTTTTACCGTGATAAAGATTACCTGTGTAACAGGGACCTAGAATCCATCGGGAATATTGTTGGTACCATACCTGCAGAGACCAATCCTATACTGGAGTATTCCAACACTTGGCTGACCTCTGTTGCCCTGACAATGACCTCTGACCACACTGTTGCCATTATTGGCACTGGAGATGGCTATATTAAAAAGGTAGGTGTCTGAGGTTTAATTGTTTTACAGTGCTCAACCAGCAAAGCTGAACATGAAAAGTCAAATAAAAAAAAATGCCAATGCCACAAAAGTGTTCAAGATGTAGAATGAGTTCAATCTTTTAAACCATGTTCACAAATATTTTGTTCAATAAGTGTAGGAAAAATAAGTTATTGACTTGTGATTTATCACCATAATTATAATTCATGGCACATGTCCAGATGCATAGATACATATATATCACTTGGGGCTGAGAAATATCCAACAGCATTCTGAACACTGCTAAATGAATTATTCTACAATAAATCATCGTTAAATATTTATTATGTCTTAAGTATGAATTTACAGAGTAATACATTAAACCTTCAACTGTAATATAAAATGACATGTAATACTACAATCTGTTTTGACTGGGATTTCAGTGAACATATTGCAGTGCTCAGAGGACATACCTTTCTGGACATATTGAAGTATTGCCTATCTTGCTTCCAGGCTATTTCTGCCTCCAAATCCTTACCAATGTTTACATTCCTCTTGGTATTTCACTGTTTTGTATATGTCTTAGAGAGAGCCATCTGTGTCAGGAACTGATAGAAATATGTCTGTTTTATTTCATGGCCCATGGAAATAAAGTACCCAGCACATGTATTGATATATTGGAAAGCAGATATGAACTATTGTTGATATTGCCTGTTGACATGCTATAACAATGTTATACTGTAACTTGTGTGTCTTCCTCGTCTGGGCCTGAACAGGATTTGTCAGTTTTATGCCTGCAGTTGTATTCTATATCAGCCAAAGCCTGTCTACTGTTTATAGACAGAAGAAATATGCAAATTCAAATCAATTATAAGCTAATGGACTGTTTCTCAGAACATCAGAAAAAAAATCAGAATAGGTTAGATATGTTTCCCTTTCGTTCTTGTTGTTCTCAAGTCACACAGTGTGGTTAAAAACATGTATAGTCAGATTTCAAGCACTGAGCCGTGGATGTGCTTTTAGCTTATTGTAAAAAAAACAAAAGTAAAAACAGAGGAAAGTATAAAGGTCTTAGCTGAAAGTTCAAATTCAGACTAAACCTTGGTTATGATTTTATTTCTTTTTTCTGATATTTTATATGAATAATCTTTTTTGAAAAAAATAAGTGCATACTATTGACTAATCAAATAACAGTCTTTAAAACCGTCTCCAATTTCACCTAAGATAAATGTGGGGGAAAAAACCGTCAGCTGCTTAATATTATTGATCTTACTGTAGAAATACAGACACCCTCTAAAGGTGTACTTCCTTTGTTCTTTCTCTCTAGAATACTGTATTGCATTAATTTGTTTGTTTTGTTTGAGACAGAGAGGAGGCACGTTTTAATGGAACAATTTGCCTCGACATCTCCTCTTAACACCTAACAGTTGTACAAGCTTTTAAAATCTGAAAAATCAATTATTGTGAAAAAAAGGAAATGCTTGACTGTGCTAGTTGTGTAAATGATGCAGGTAATGAAAAAAAAGTCCCAGGCAAGAAAGCTGTGTCAAGTTACCAATCTCTTTTTCTGAATGGAAGACATGTTTGCTTTGGTTTAGATTTTATTCTTTGTTCCCTTGAGAATGAAGAATTAGGATTGATAAACAGCTTGCACTGTTAAAATAGTGCCCACCGGGTTAGTACATAATTATACAAAACATAAGATGTGATACAATGCCATGATCTTAAAACAGAAATAACATCATGGTTTCCCAAAATCAAAGAACAAAAAAGTTCAACAGAAAGTATTTTGATAATCGTTATTGGATTATCCGAGGCTATCTATCGGCATTTAAAAACTTATTTGTGGCACCATCCAGGGCTGATGGTATTTGTTGGGTAATATGACACAGGTCTGTGTAACATTTTTTTTACAAAAATAAAGGGGACACACAACATTTCTGACAACTGTAGTTAAGGTGAACTATTATAAATACTCTGGAATGAAGCTTTTTTGAAAGCTAACAGGTTTTCTAATGCTGTATAAATCTCTTCCTTTAAATAAAGATTTGGTCAGCAATGACTACATATACCACTATTTTCCAGTTCTGTACAGAATATGATTTGAAAGGCCCCTGCGGCTTCAGATCATATCAGGCATTTCAGTTCAGAAATCGGAGGCATATTACACATAACGTATTCGCTAATTGTAACCCCTCATCTTTTCACTGCTTTTTGCTACACTTTGAAACACCATTTTCCCTTTCTTTGTCTATTAGCAATGAAGCAAATGATACTTTATTGTGAAATAATTGTCCATTAATTTATTTGCAGCAAAGGAATTAATACTTCAATTTGACATTATTGTCCATTATTGTAATTGCTGTGAAGCTGTTACTATGAAAGAGTCTGCAGATCGGTACTTATTCACCATGGTAGCTAGAATAAATTGATATTTAAAAGAAGATAAAGTTACAGAATTGAATGGCTCATGGCTACAGGATAATGTGTTTCAAGAACACAAGTAATTTGCTGCTTATAAGAAGTTGACACTTGCTTGTTGAGAAGCTAGTCCATGATATATCAATGAATAATGAATAGTTAAATGGTTAAGTCAGTTCTATATACAATGTACTGTATACAAATTGTAGAGATGCCACTCTTTTTTTCATGGGGTTTAATGCCCTTTCAACAGTCATTTACAGGTAGCACCAGTACTAATTATAGACTCGCATCCTTTGCAAGTAACTGCCAATTTTGTCAGCTTTAGTGCTTTCAGTGAGCCAGTTGACCACAGAGGTGGGTCTAGGGATGGCATCAATTGCTATCAAAGCTAATTAAATAGGAAGCTTTATACTCATTTGCAGATTAAAAAATTTATAGAAATTTTCTTCTAGTTTAATAAAATTTGAAAGAAATAGAATTGAATCATCTGTATGCAATTTTCACTATTTCACTGTGCAAAATTTTATCCCCTAATGAATGGAAAAAACAGCAGCTGCGTAAAGAACATCTGCCGATGTACAAATTTTTTTTTTCACTGATTGAATTTTCTACAAGATGAAATATTTGTCATTTCAAAGAAATTGAATGCTACCATAGTCATATTTCTTCTTGTGTGTCTTGTTTTAGATGAAATACAACCCTCGCTTACGCAGTTAAATTTTTTCTTATTGTTATATCATGTAGAGTAATCATCGTTTGTACCACAAAATGAGCTATTTTATGCACATTGTGTAATAAACTGCTCAAGAAAGATTGAGATAAAATGCAATCAATAGTTTGTTTAATTACAAAACGTCATGAAAGTTTTATAAGATGAATTGTAAGAAAGGTGCTGATAGAAGAACATTTTAAACTTTATGAGATAATGTTAGAATTTACGACAGTGTCACTTGTAACTCACTCTTGTCAGCTTCAGCAACAAAACACAGAATGGCTTTTAATTCCTGTTACAGTCGACACAGTGTTGGTGAGAGTATTTCGAATGCAGCTGTAATCCAAGCTGAATGCTAGGTATAGTGTTTGAAAATGGGTCATCTCTGATCAAAAAGTAGGTCTCCAGGTCAAATCATAGGAAAACATGTGTTTGCAATACAGGCTGCATTTTTCATTGGATCTTCATGAAGCTTTGTCAGAATGAGTGTATTGGTAAAATATAGGTGGAGTTCTAATATGGGTCATATCTCAGATAAAAAATAACCAGGTCACATGGTCAAATCATAGGAGAATCTTGAGTATGCAATAGAGGCTACATTTTCATTTGATCTTTTTTAAACTTTGACAGAATGACTTTCTTAATAAAATCTATGTCAAGATCGAAAATGGTTCATTTTAGGTGAAATTTAACTAGGTCATCATGACAAATCAAAGGAAAACCTTGTTAACACTCTATGGGGCACATTTGATCCCCACTCATCACAATAGTTGGTCAGAATGATGCCTTGATTATTGCTAGGTCATGCTCGAATCTCTGAAGAAAATCTTGGTCAAATCAAAGGAAAACCTTTTAAATACTCCAGAGGCCACATTTGATACCTAGTTTGCATGAAAATTGGCAATTGGTCAAAATTGTAGAGGTGCATCTGGCGCTCATCCCGGAGGTTGTGGGTTCGAGCTCCACTGGGGTCTGACTACTGTACCTTCTCATATGATGCCAGTACTGGTTTTTCCAGGAAGCAGACAAGAGTGACTTGATAAGATACAAGCTTTCTTCATAACCAAGCTAAAATTAATTAGTATAAACCAATCATCATGAAAATGTATGAGAATAGTTTTCTGGATGAGCAATGTCACTTAGGTGAGAGATGATATAGGGCAATCATGGTCTTCTTGTTGTTGTTTTTTAATTGTCTACAATTACTTTTTTCATGCAAATGAATCAAACTTGTTAAGTTTTCAGTTGCAAGTACAGATCTTGCGCGCTGTTCATCTAAAAACGTATGCATCAGGAAGCATCTGTTGGTGTTGCCAATGCTTTAAATGTTTGGGGTGAACGGCAGGCGGCCCCAAAAGGATAATTATTTGATTACATGTAATACCAAATGAGGGAAAGAAGCTTGATTTAAAAAGTCCCATTATATCTTCCAGATTTAAGACATCAGTCAGTCAGACAGTTTTAAACCTTGGTGTGTCAGCATTCTGTTGTTTCAGAGATAAGATTCTGGGCTTCTTGCCATTGTCTGTATAATTTGTCAGTAACAATGGTACAAACATTAATAATGTTGATCAAAAACCATTAAATGGACATGTAGTGGTTTGATAATTTCTTTTTTCAAAAAGTGCTAAACACAAAAACGTCTGTGGAGATGGTGATAATTTACCAGCATGCAGTGAAACAATTTCAATTTGAAAAATGGGTAATGTTGAACAGAATATTTCCCCGTTCATTTGTCTCTATTAAAGAAGTAGCGTTAATGCAAATTACCAGACTTTCTGGCTGGCCTTGCTGTTTTTTTGTGACAGAAAGAATCGGGTTTTAAGCTTTCTAAATATGTCCAACTGTCACATTACCCAAGAGTTTCATATGTTACTTGGGATTTAAGTACAGTTTTTTTGACTTGCAATGTTACATTATTTCCATTTTTGAAAAACATCAAAGTTCTTGTAAAAGTAAATTCCTACTGATTATTTTTCTACCCATTAATTTTCAAAGGATTTCCATAACAGTGTGTTTGATTTTCTATTACATTAATTAAATGAAATCAAAAAGTTCTTTTGATTGTTTTCTGGAACACACCACTGGGAGTGATCGTGTTTCTCTCATGTTTTGATGATCTTGAAGAAAAGCCACTTGTTTACTATAATAAGATGAAATACCCCAGTAATTACTTGGCCAGCGGGTTGCCACACCTGATTCTAGTGAAAACATATACCTGGCTTTTGTGCGTTTGGTACTTACAAAGAATGTCTGTATTAGAAATTCTTTTTTTCCAGCATAGTATGATTAAAACAGAAATGATACGATTGAAAACAAGGTAGAAGAAGAAATGTTATACCAAAGGGAATGCATTGTTTTCTGTTAAATATTTGAAGTGAACAGTCTCTGCTAAATACATCCTCTTTTAATCACATTACGAGGGTTGATCATAAAACTGTTGTAAGTCCTTCTTTATTTCATATAAGTTACTGCAGTTTTGAGGTCAACCCTTAAAATTTAGAGCTTTGAATTTGTTCTTCAA
>JAFMSR010002117.1:0-24975 GCA_022818135.1 Saxidomus purpurata | reverse complement strand
TGCTTTGGTTATGCAACGTTTATGGTTATGCAAAATTTACATTGTGGTTTGCCTGTTTCTCTTTATACAATCTGTGCATAAACATGTCTTGAAAAATTAGTTAATATTTTAGTTGATTGATGGCAACAGGGCCAGAGTTAATGCAACATGTTTTGAATGTTTCTAAGATCAATAGAACACTCTTAAAGGACATGTAACTCGTTCTCAATGTCACAGCAGAATGTGCTTAAAACAGTATGCAATCAGGTTTAAATGGATAGGTATTTCTTTCCTGTCTTGCATCATTGTACTTCTATTGATCCAAACACATGCTGTATTTATGGTCACAGGAGCTTTTTTTGTGCTTACTGAGTTACTTCCCTTGTTGAATTTCATTTGTCTGGGTAGTTTCTTTGTTGCTTTTTATAGTAGTCGAGTAAAACTGAATGTATAGGCATAAATAGAAAAAAATGACAAGAAGTGTTCTTTATAAGAACTATAACTCAGTTACTGTGTAGGTAACACACTTAAGCAATACAATGTCATGTAAGGCAACACACATTATAGGTAACACATTTTAGCCACACAATGTACTGTTGGGAACACACAGAAGCACCACAGCCATGTAGGCAACACAAATAGCTACACAATGTAATGTATGGAACACTTTTAGGCAGCACAAATAGGCAACACACATAGCTACACAATGTACAATGTAGGCAACACATCTCTTGACTTTGTATATCACCACAATTATCACAAGCAAATTTTAAGGCTCTTGCAAAAGTGCCAGGATTACATGCCCTATAGAGAAACAGACATAGAAACTTTGGTCAATAATTCCATGTTACAGATCAGACAACATCAAAACAAATCATAAGATAGGTTACAGACAGACAATTGCCTGAGACAAGACAATAAAACAATCATGAAAGGGGGAAACTAATTATTGACTGACGAAATTTATGCATGTTTCCAGCTTGAAATTGTTAACTACAATGTACTTGTAATGAACTTCAAGACAGAATAATTTGGAAGGTACCTGGTGGTGTTCGGCTCAGGGCTTAATGTGCCAGATGTTTCTGGCTCTTTAAACATCAGAGCTCAGATCCCCTATGCAGAAGTTCACTGTGCCTGCTAGCGACTGATTTCTGTCAGTTACCAGACATCAAATAAAATGACTCAATAGCTGATAATTACAGTAAACTAAAAAGAATAATAATGGAAAAGATGGAAAGATATTAATTTTTGCCTGTTCCCTCCAGTCTAATAAATAGGAGAATAGACATCTGAACAAAGTACCAGTTTATTAGCAGATTTCAATCTTTTAATGGCCAAATTGTAATTTCTAAAATCTTCAGATTGTCGTAAAAAGAATATCTAGTATAACTGTGAATAAAAGTAAAATATGCACATAGCTTCCAAAAACATGACAAAATTTTGTTTGCCATGGCTATATCACACATTTGAAACAATGTTTTTTTTTAAAATACAGCAGACTAGAACTTAATAGTTTTTCGTAGTAAATGCCATTCTACTTACAGAATCAAACAAGTATATACAGTCATATTATAATTTCAGTAAAGTTTCTGGATGTCTCGATATGCTTTTATTCCATGGTAGTGAATAAGAAACCTGGCAGCTTGTTTTTAAAGCAATATGCTGACATAAATTTCAGAAAAATCAGGGCGAGATAGTGAGATATTGAAAGCATGATTGTTTTGTAAGGTTTGAATCCATATCGTCTGCTTTAACTTGCTGAGAAACTGAATGCATGCCCTGCAGTATGCTGTAACAATGCTTTTAAAACCATGCACAGCTGTTTCCTAGAACCGTTTTATAGCTGTATACAATCGAGCAGACAATATTAAAGTTTCTTCATTCGATTTGCAGCAATCTATACTACCCCAGATGTCACGTTTCATAGCTGCAATTTCATCAAAACATTCGTGTTTCTTGCAGATCATTGAAGAAAATACTGCTTGTGTGTTTTTACATACTTTTTGTTTTGACTAATTTCAGATCGCTAAACTGATGTTGAGTAGCTGTGAGAGTCACGGTACATGTAGCAGCTGTCTCGAAGACGGTGATCCTTTCTGTGGTTGGTGTGTTCTCGACAATAGGTTAGTCGCATCTAATTGAGATGTAAAAAAGGGGGCTGGAAGGGGGGCGGGGGGGGGGGGGAGGGTAAGTAATGTCTGTAGGTCAGAGTGTATCACATCAATGGATACAAAAGTTCCAAAAGAGAAATAAACAAGAGCAAAAATATTTTACACTTGTTTGAAAAATACCGGGTCAGCATTTTAAACATGTACTTGCAAGTCCGATGTCAGACAGGTAAAACATTGTGAGGAGAAATGACTAACTGTTCTTCTGTCTTCTAGACTTCTCGAGCGTCAAAAATTAGTAGAAATTTCAAGAATCAGTTTAGTCATTATTTTATGAAGGTTTTCGCAATACACAGACCTTTTCTAACAAAAGATAAGATTGTATGAGAGTTTTGCGCTTTTTTATAACATGTTTTAGAAAGCAATTTTTAAAATTCTATATAGAAACTATAATGTAAAAACATCTGAAGCCAGTTTGTGGGTTGTGACACTAGTCATCTGTTGGCATATACATGATCATTCATATGTTCTGGACAATCATCAGTATATTACAGATGTACGTGAGCAAGTAGTCACCTAGATTGAACACCCACTTTGTGTAAGCAGCCATGATTATTGCACTACAAACAACTAATCTTTAAGAAAAAATAAGCAGCCATCTTTTTTTAAATGGACACCTATCATATCCATAATTCTGCTTTACACAGGTTTTACTGTATATTTTCACTGTAAAATAGGCTTTCTGGTATTAAAGTAGTCCTCTGTTGCAGTAGTCATGCTGTACTGAATGGCAAGAAATTAAGATATGATAGATGTAAAAACCATTATGTACAGGTCTGTAACTGAACACTTAATTCAAATACCACATGAATACAAGAACAACCACTGTCCTCATAAAACAGAATTATGTCTGCCATGGATTTGTTCAATATATTTCCAGAAATAAAACTTCTAAAAACACGGAAGGACAATTTCCTGTCTGTACTTAAAGTTTTGTGCAGCATAAACCTGACAAAATGTCTGCCACTGTAATGTCTGTACTGATGGAGGATGGATCATTCCTACTTTAAAGCCAGATCACGTTAATCAAGACTGGAAGAAACATTGCTTTAAGTGGAATAATTCAGTCAATTGTCCATGTAGAAGCTAAGGCACCTATTGGGGAAACTGAATTCCCGGAGTGAAATTACATGAATGGAAGAATGTAGGTTTTAGTGATTAAGGTACTTAGGGTATGTTGTCAAGGTAAGTTGCCACCTAGATGGAACATCTCATTGCCATTTATGGCAAGGGCAGGTTTTGGCTTCCCATCATTTAGCTTTGGTTGATTCTGCTGGCGACAGCACCAAACTTAAGAGACAATTTTACCTAGAATTTTACCTAAAATTGAATATCTGTGGCTGAGACTACCGGTCGGATCCTGAATTTATATGTATTGAAAATAACAGCACTGAAATTGAATTAAAATTATATGAAAACAAAGACAGCCATTGCAAAAGCTGCAAAAAACAGAAGAGAAACATCTCGCAAAATTACATGAAAGTGAGCTAAACAATATTGATGTAGCATTAAACAAGGAAAATGTGTTTAAGTAGACACATAACCGCATGAAACATGCGTGAAATGTTTGTTATTGTTTTGCTTCATTTCCAAAATATTCTAATAAACTTATTAAAGAAAGTTTGAGACACCCAAACATCATTGCAGCCCTGGCATTAGCAAGGCACATTTTGTCTATGTTATTTTAGACTGAATTAAAGTATTTCAAATATATTCCTCTGAAACTGGAAATTGCATAGGCTTTTCATCAGAACCTTCAAGAATGAAAATATGTTCTTGAAAATATTTCTAAAAAATGATAGTAAACAGCATATTAACAACATAAACATGGTGCCAGCATTCCTTCTGTACTGCTAAATTTTTCTAGTGTTTTCATCATCTATCTGTTTTGCAACATGTGACGGGGAAAAAAAAACAGCAATATGCCTGCTTTTCCACACTTGCCGATATACGTATCACTGGTAGAAGAAAGGCTATAGACAATGTTCCTGCAAACAAAAAAGGACTTGCTGTATAGATAGATTATCTACTGAATGAAGCAAGATTTTCATGAGCAATGTTGGCATGTTCTCGACACCTAAATGACATGGTGCTGCATTAATGTACCGTTGAAAAACAACATATCCTGATCCAACTTACAGATTTATGACTCTTATGGTAATTTGGAATAAATTAGGGTAAATATGTAACCGATTGATACACCCATTTGATTTCAATACACAAAAGAGTTGTACTCAAGTTCTGTACCGATCATTGTACAAGGCAATTAAATAGATGTCACGAGGCAAGCTGACACTAGAACAAAAAATGGTCGTATTTTCCGGCATGTCAAGTTACAGTATAAATAAGATTGTATAAAATATTAATAATCATATCACATTAGATATCCATTAAGTGGTTTTTATGTTGCACGAATGCTGAATGCAAAGATGACAACTTCATAGAACAGAATATTGAATTTGATTGGTATTTTATTCATGAATGGTTATTGATTGTCACGAAGTGTAAACACAGGTCATGTCCACAAAAGATCAAAGAATGAAATAACTTGGCTTGTGCTCCTCCATCAAACAAAATCATTTTCAGGAATGATTTTTTGCAATTACTTTCTAAATGGTTATTGAAATGTAAGGGGTCACATGGGATGACATGAGCAGTAAAAATGTTGAGAGATATAATATTATGGTAATCTGGGTATTAACATCGGATTTTACATAGGTTTTAGTGTATTACAATTGTTTGTTTCAATGAGGTAATTTGTAAACTGTTTTGTTTTGTAGGTGTACACAGCAGCAGCATTGCCCTGTTTCATCGAGCGACCGCTGGTTATACGGGCCACCAGGACAGACATGTGTCGCTATAACAGACGTGTCACCAAGGACAGTGTCAGTCTCGGCCAGCGCTACAGTATGTAACAGTTTCTCGATTCTATTTGAGGTCTGGGAGGGAGTGACTCTATACAGAAATGTCTTGAATGTAGGGTGTACCAACTGCTCTCGTGTAATTTGCAATCTGAGAATCCCCTACAGCTAGACACACTGCAAATATATCTCCCAATCTGAGACATCCACAGAGACTGATTGCTAGTCTTAAATATATCTGGAATCAGGAGCACCCAAAGGGCACCTTCAGTGATGTTCTGCGTCTTTTTCTTGGAACTTCAGTTGATAACACTCATTACAATAATACATTGTCACCCTAGTGTAAAAACTCAATATGTGCAATGCTATTTAATTGCACTTATTGAGTTTTTGCACTGGGGTGAGATCAGATGTACATACATAATTTATAACACCTATCAGCCATATCTGAAATACAGGAACATTTACTGGTCTTGTTGGAAATACGGGGATCAACAATTTGCTATATTTGAATTATGTGAAAAACTTTGTGTCCATGAGCTGTTCAATGATTCTCAGAAGTAATCTTAACCAGATCAAATCAATCATGTCAACCAAGAATCAAACTCACAACTGATAATGAAAAGTTTAAACATTCAAGTTCCAAGTATGCTTCATATCATACTTACTTGATAAAGACTTGGACTTATGTACATGTATATTTCAGCTATACCTAACAATCTATCAGTTACCTGATGGAAGTAACTATACATGTGTATTTCCTGAGTTGAATAAGACATCACCTGCCCAGGTCTGGTCCTATGGTGTTTACTGCGAAGCACCAGATGTCACAGGTACAGGAATAAGCGTAGCAGGTCAGTAAAACATTTCTCTTACCCTAAACCCTAACCCTGCAGTCCGCAAGTGACTCTGCCCTTCTAGCCAATGCTGATCATTATCAGTTGGCACATCTGTGTGGTATTTTTAAACGATCTGCACCATTTGCTGTTGAGTCAACACATTCACCGATCACCCCCTTGGTCAATGAATGGTACTGTCCCAAATTTTAGTTAAAAGATGGACAAGTCCATTTTAGAAATTTAGTGTAGTCAGGATTGGCATCGCATAAATTAACATTTTCTGAAACAATGCTTGTTAAGTGCACCAGTTAATCTTCTAACCTTTTAAGAGTTAATCAATTATTTAAACTCAGAGATTACTATCGACCTGTGTAAAAAAATATAGTGTTTCAGTGTTTTGCTTTGTAGCTGTATACAGCAAGATTCTAATGATCGAAATTGGACTGGTTAAACGATGTTGTAATTACAGGCTGTAGTGTATTTGATATATATCATTTGATAAATGTTCATCGTTATGTAAGAGCTTGTGATTTAATCATTTGTTTTACAGGAAGTCAAGTAATGACCATAGCCCTCAACTCAAGCGAGACCGGCAAACTTTTCTTGGCGCAGAACTTCACGTACTTCAACTGTAGCAGTTTCACTAGGTACTTTACAACTTATTGTTGACTTAGTACCACGCGTTATTTTCTTCTGGTTGTTACTATATCAGTAGCAGTGTCCGTCTGTCTTTTCAGTCTTGACACTAAATGAAGGCCAGAGTGTACTTGTGTTAGATGAGAAACATTTGATCTCGAGTCAATAGCTAAAACCATTAAATATGTTGCTATCTTTTCCAATATGCTTTTCCCTATTGAGTGTTCAAACGATTAATGTAGATGAAAATTGTAGACATTGTAATAAATATTGAAAAAATCATAACAGTTCTGTACATTCAAATTGAAATGAAATAGGGAGCCATGTTTGTGTACAATAAATTTTTGACTAAAATCTGTTGCACTCAACCAGCAGATTCTATCAAACAAATATGAAGAAGGGTCATTAATATAAATGACAGCAAAACAGGGGCAGACTGAAATTTAAATTTGTTTCACTTGGGCTGATATATATGCTGACAATAGAAATGTTGGCCAGCTCTTAAAATACAAATAGGGACAGTTAGACAGTAACCTGGACAGAATCCGTAACCATGGCAATGAATACCTGATTATAGAAATCAGATTCCAATATTTGCACATTTGTATTTTTTCTTAAATATTCAAATATTTGTTTTAGCCATAGATCATAGCAATAAAAATACACAATTACAGATGTTTATAAAAAATTGCATTTTTATGTTCTATTTTAGCTGTAGCCAGTGTACAAACAACAGCTGGTCATGTGACTGGTGTATCTATGACAACCGATGTGTACACGACTCAATCAACTATTGTCAACCAGGAGTAGTCCTTAGTAAATCGGTAGGAAAGATTATATTTGATATATTCTTTAAAAACTCAAATCTGTCATGAAATTTTTCTACGATCTGTTAATGTTGAATGACTTATTTTTCCTGTACGGCAGTTTTGGACCTACATTCAGAGGATGAAAGCTTGTAATTTGAGATTTTAATGTCCAAACATTTTGGCCTGAGATTACTACTTGGCAATCACAAAATTTAAAGGCACTAATGTCAGTGAGAAATACATCAAATTCAGCATGGTTTTCTGTACCTCTAAGAAGTACTGCTGAAAGAATTACTTGCATTTCTCAAGGACTGTTATCTGGAGAATTATTTATTTGGCTGCAAATTTACATTTTTTGGTGAAAAGTTCTTTTCACAAGAAGAACACTAAAAACAGATTTTTTAATCCGCTGCGATTCTGAACATTTTTTCTTATTTTAGATATTTGTTTCCAAGTTGACTGACGTCAGTCGATTTTAGATTTTGCCGTATGAATTGCTTTTGGAATAAAAATGTTTGATTAACTTCCTTACAGAATCATTCAAAGGCTGTTTTCATTTTGCTGGTATTACATGCATTGTCATAAACTGTGAAATTGAGGTGCTTCCAAGGAGTTCTGATCAATTCTATGTCGACTGTTTTTAGAAATGAAATTGTAAACCTATCCTTCATAAACTATAGTTATTCATTGTGCATTCTGCAGTCATGTTGTTGGCTGAATGAGCGAATGGGTTCTGGCGACGGTAAAAACTGTTCTATGACAGACTCTACTTCCATAATATTGTTCTCGTTTGAAAATTCTAGGCACTAAAACCTTGTTTTAAGTATTAAATTCCTAACAAAAGTGTTCAGTCCTGATTGGTCCAAAACTGTTGCAATGTAAATATAGTCTCTGACTTCGGTAGTAGGGATTGATTCTACTGTAGAACGTAAATGTTGATTGTATTCCATGGTGAAAGTAGCTCTTTTACTCCGAATGATTTAATTGCCTGTCTATTTGATTAGCGAATATTACTCCGGAATGCAAATTGCATTTATATGTATCTGCATAAAGTTGTTAATGAAAGTACTGTATTCTTATTGGTAAAATCTGTTTAAACTCCCAAACCTAAGATGATAATGTAACTCTTTTATATGTGTTTTTTTATTTCTATTTTCTGCATTTTTATGTACGTGGCATGATGTTTTATCTAAACTGAAGAATTTTTATAATACCATGAATGCAATCTTTATTGTATATATATAAAATTCAATAGGTTGTTTCGTCAGCCCAGGTATTTTTGCATTTTTGCAAGTTTGCATTTTTAGTAGCAGCTGTAGTGTGTATTTTAGCCTTGAACTTTGACCCTTGAATTTTCCTTGCAGTATTCAGGCCTTGCTCGTAATTCTCAGGTAATTAGGTGTGGGTATAACTGTATATATAAATCTTTACAGTGCTCTGATGCAAAAACACTGTCAAACTTTTAATGGGCATTCTCCAGATAAAACAAAAACAAAAGAAGGGACATTAATTTTGTCCTTTGCGATGACCTATTAGGTACAATTTTATATATATTTCCATAGCAACTGTTAAGCAGGAAGTGCTTTTGTATTTGTATCTGTGACCACACATTTGGCACGCTGGAAATGACTGCGGTAATGTAAGAGTATGTTAGGAAATGTCAAAAATGACATAGTTTATAAAATATACTATAAAGGGTAAATTTCCAGTCACACAACTGTTTCAACTTCAAAATACATGCACATGCAAAATATCTCAGAATAACGTGGGATATTTTTTTCCAAAAACTTAACACTGTTCACATAGTTTCCTTCTTTTTCACAAGCAGATTCATGTAGGGTTTATCCTATAACCAGTTCATCTTCCTCTGTGGAAGTTGCAATGAATAAGATATCCCTGGATACAGGGTAATCGTTTAAAAGTTGAACTAAAATTCAATTTTAGAAAACGGTTAATGACCTTCACAATTCATGCAAGGTTTTGAAGTAACGAAATGAACAAATTACCGATACTGACCCGTTAAAAGTTTTGACAAGTGTTTTAGCATTTTCTCACACTATGCTTAACAGCATACATGTTCTTGCAGCTCGTTCAAATATAATCTATCTGCTTCTCTACTCTTGTTTTGCCAGCTTTTAACATTAATGGATGCTAAAGACATATTTCAGCTTTTACTCATCATTTTTGTTTTTGAGATATAGCTTGTTCTAATGGGTGTTCCTATAATCAGACATTTTCATGACTTCATTGATAGATTTTATTTCCAAAACTTTCATTTAAAAGAGAGTTAACGGTCTATTTTTTTTCACTGTTTGAGTGGATGTAGGTTTCATTTTCTAGTTTATTTTGCATCGTAAAAATAGACAATTATTACATAACAGAAAGCCATGTTACTAACTTCATGTATATAGTGCGAGAAAAAGCATTAAAACTTATGCATATTACATAATCAAGTAAAAATTTGTTGTAATGTAGAAATGTTGTATCACTATAGTAACGTTATAAGAATAAATGTCATGTAAAATTGTAAAGTCATACTTGTAAAATCATACTATCATTGTAAATGCGTAATTATTCAGTATTTGTATAGCAGTGTACATTTTTACACACTTGTATATAACTGTGAGATGTTTTAGTGAAACTGTTCACTGCTGCACCAGATGTTTCACAATAAACAAAAATATCGCTGACAATAAGACAGAGGCAAAGAGATCCATGCCCCTTTTGTTGTAAATATCAGACATCTTTTTCCATACACAGAAAGTATGTTCCATTCATATATATATATATATAGACATCTTTATGTTTTCATACTTTCAGCCAATGTGGGCTGTTGACCACTGTCTCTATCAGAACTGTTTCAAATTGTTTCATTGTTTAGTATTATTATTGCTGGGAATTATTATCATTAAGTTTGCATAAAGGTCCAGATAGGCCCAATTAGGGTTCAGATCAGCACAACTGATACATGTACAGGGGCCCTGGCATATTTCCCATCATGCTTTGGAAAAACAATGGAGAAATTTACTTGACTGCAATTTCCAGTAAGTAACTGTGCCAAAATGGTTTGATTGGTTGCCAAAAGTAGGTCCGTCATGGCAACCATTACTGTGTTATATGGAGACCAAATATTATAAACAGTTGCCATGAAAGTTGGTTAGTTTGTAAGAATATTTGACCTGATGATATCTAGGTCAAGTTAATAAAGTAGGTTTCATAATCAAAGTAAGGTCAAATGGTAGAATCAGATGAAAATCTTGTTAACACTCACATTTTTTCCCAATAAATGTAGAAAATTGTTTATTTAGATGACCTTGTGTTCTAGCTTTAAAACTGGTCACATGACATCTGGTCACATGACATAAGAAACTATGTCAACAGGTTAAATAAAACAACCAGACTTTTCTATCCTATGTGAGCTATGCAGGTATGATTATGTTGCAGATATTCTCTATTGATTCAAGTGAGTTATAGAAAGCCATCTGGGCCCTCTTGTTCTAATCAAACTGCCTCTCATATTTTGTACTGGCATATTTACCTACATTGTACACCTGGCCAAGATACTAACATTTGTTTTTAAGTTGTTTGAAATCAGTAGATTTTAATAAAACACATACAGCCTTGTAAAATAAGCCTTCTTGATAGATATATAATTTCCTTCTTGAAAGATATATAGGTTCTGTCACTTTAACTGAAATGTAACTACAAATCTTAAGTTATTTGAAGGGGAAATTTCTGGTAAAGCAGTAAGCAGTATATTTTCTACACATTCATACACTGAATGGCAGTCTAAATCAGACACTTTGAACACCAATGTTTTTATCATATGCTGTATTTTGCTCACATTGTGTTTCTTATCATTGTTGTCATCATTAGCATATCTTTGTCTTCATCGTTAGTTTTATCACCATCACCTTAGACATTATTTACATCATCAGCAGTTATGTCATTATTGTCATCATTGGTGTCATTATCATTGTTCTAGTTGACAGTGACATCATTATCATCGATCTAGTTGTCAGTGACATCATTATGATCGCTCTAGTTGTCAGTGACATCATTATTATTGTTCTAGTTGTCAATGACATCATTATTATCGTTCTAGTTGTCAGTGACATCATTATCATCGTTCTAGTTGTCAGTGACATCATTATCATCGTTTTAGTTGTCAGTGACATCATTATCATCATTCTAGTTGACAGTGACATCATTATCATCTTTCTAATTGTCAGTGACATCATTATCATCGTTCTAATTGTCAGTGACATCATTATCATTGTTCTAGTTGTCAGTGACATCATTATCATCTTTCTAGTTGACAGTGGCATCATTATTATCGTTCTAGTTGTCAGTGACATCATTATCATCTTTCTAGTTGACAGTGACATCATTATCATCGTTCTAATTGTCAGTGACATCATTATCATCATTCTAGTTGACAGTGACATCATTATCATCGTTCTAATTGTCAGTGACATCATTATCATCATTATCTAGTTGTCAGTGACATCATTATCATCATTACAGTTGTCAGTGACATCATTATCATCATTACAGTTGTCAGTGACATCATTATCATCATTCTAATTGTCAGTGACATCATTATCATCATTACAGTTGTCAGTGACATCATTATCATTCTAATTGTCAGTGACATCATTATCATTCCAAGATCAGTAATTGTCATTGATCAAGATCATTATCATCATTATCAGTTGCTCAAGTCAGTTTCATCATTATCATTTTCATCAAGATCAGTTTCATCATTATCCTTTCTTTTCAATATCAATAGGATCATATACTTTCATTTACATCAATTAGGAAATAAGTTTATTGGCAAGCAGTAGTTCAACGTAGTAATCATTTGAAGATTTTGTTTCATACCAGTTAATTAAAAGATGGCTTTTGTTTCATATTGAAAATTGCAACATCTGTATAGAGGGATCAGATCTAGTGTGTTGATCTAGTTAGCAACATCAATGCTGTGTGGCATATATGTGCTAGCCATTCAGTATATCATCTAGTACCTTAACTAGCTCCTTCAAACTTAGCCAGAGGATTCTTTATTTTCATTTGAATCCACAAACATTACTCATGTAATCAGATTTTTCTCTTTGAAATAGACTTTATTTCTGCTTGCAGTTCCGTTAAAAAAAAATGATGATGTTTATATAAATGGTGTTAAACATGTTATTTTCATTTGTGATTTTCCATTAGCCCTGTAGATCATTTGGCATCATCAGTTGTCATAAACTTCACAGGGAAATAAGTTACATTTAAGTACAGGGTTTCCATACTGAACTGTTTAGAAAACAGTTGGTATAAGGTGTTAATTGTTTTCTCACATTATTCTTCATGTGCTAATTAATATTTGTTGTTTGAACAAAATTAAGTGTGGAGATTTAAGTGAGATTCAATCATGTTTCATTTGAGTTACTACAGTTTTCTTTGATTTTTTTTAGATATAATTATTATAAAACTGTTTTGATCATTTCAGACGGTTTCATCTCGTTCTGGGATGAAAGGGCCGTTGCATTGTCCCCGTATTGACAGTGAAAGAACAGGAACTATTTATGTACCAGAAGGGATTGAGAAAAATGTCGTCATCCGAGGCATAAATTTTCCACAGGTAAATGTGCCACTAATCTGTTGATACCCTCTCTTGTAGATACTGGATCCAAAATTTTTGTTGATGTCACAAATGCCATCAGAGTTATGGCCCTATGCTATAAAGTACATAAATTATATTGGGGTGGCAGTATTATTTGGCACCTATGTTGGCAGTTCTAGTTTCTTTCTGTCAGTCAGTCACTCTTCAGTTTCTGTGCAGCCCCTTGTTACCTGTATGACAGTTTCTAGACTAAGCAGAAAGGTTCCTTAATAGAAAAGATAATTCCTTACTAGGTCAAAAGTCAAGGTCACAAGTGAGTCAAGGTCATAGGATTTTCAATATTGATAACATTTGCTGCAAAGAATTAGGAGAATTTAGCCTGACCTCTCACATTGAAGTGAGGTCATTGGAGAACAGTGACAGCTCTAAATGATATTTGGATCAAAAGGTAGCGGTTGAAGGACTATGCCACAGTGTCTAAATTATTTTAGTTTGGACTTCTCATTTTATGATGAAAGAAAAGGCTTGAGCCCATTGACTCTATAGTTCATTGGTAGTTTGCTGGTTCCTAACAGGAGTTTATTGTATGATATTATGAAGGTAGCATTTGACAGGTCCGCAGCATCCCTCATTTTTGCAGGAGCAGAGGGAGTCATTGGTCCATTATATTTCTACCCTCGAGATAGCATTACATGGATATATCTAGCAGAAATCTCTGGTTTAACAGAAAGATATTAAAGGCATAATTGATTAAATAAGTAATCTAGTATGCAAGTTATCAGACACATCTGCTTGAAGGCATGATTTCTAATTATACTGTGTTCTAATTTTCCTTAATATTGAAATTGATTGTTGGAGCTCAAGAATTTACTTAGAATCTGCTGCAATGCAATGTGAAGCTCGTATTGATAAAAAGTATAGGCATTGTTTCATGTAAGAGAGGTTGCGTGCGCTAGGAAATTATGTAACAATAAATGTTCTGTTAGCTAGTATTTCTGTACAAACTTTGATGCTGTTTTAGCACTCAGGGGTTCCTTTTCTTAAAATGTTAATCTGCAGGTTGAAGAATCGAACTGCTATGGAATTTAAATGCCAACTGACTCTTGTCTGAGTGCTTAAAATGCCAACTTTAATGAAAAAAGATAATGCCCTAAGTAATGTCCCTGAGTGATTGGCAGACCCAGCAGAGTCCTTCCATGTTGATTTAAGTGGTTAGGGTCTCTTGAGAAGAAATTAGTGCAGCTAATGTATTTTAGTCAAGATAAAAAGTTCAATCTGAGATGTATTGAGACTTAAACTATCAAGGTTTAAGACATTTCTTTTTTCAGAAATCTGCAATATCCTGATACTGTTGACATAGCATCAAGACTGATTCAAATACAATATTATATCATCCAGAAATTATTCATGTTTTTGAATCCACAAAAAATATGAATCAAAGTGCTGAAGGTACAGACTGGGGAAATCAATTAATTGTTTGATATGTAGTGAACTCAAATATATTAGCCTCTTGTGGATTTCACAGTATCTATATAGATCACACAGGGAAAACAGTCTTATCTTTCAGAATTATGCTCGTTTTTTAATGGAACAATGGGATGGTAGGGCAAATTTATTATATGTTGATTCATCAAACAGATTTTAATTTTCCATTTCTAGCCGAGCAATTTGAAGTACACATGTCATGTAAGGGTTGGTGGAATAGAGTACAAAAGCAACGGAAGTCTGGGATATGATGGCAGTCTTGTCTGTGAACTCAAAACTATGGTAAATACAAACTCAAAACTATGGTAAATACAAACTCAAAACTATGGTAAATACAAACTCAAAACTATGGTAAATACTTGTACCTATGTTACATGTATGTATATCAATACTACTTGAAGCCAGTCATTGATGGTCATTGATGACAATTGTCATATAAATTGTTTTATTAATTACACACAGTGGCAAGGTTGCTTTATTTCACTAATTATTGACAGGACTTGGGACTTCAGGATTGGCTCTTGTCCATTATTCTATCTTTGATTTTGTTTTCTTATCTTTAGTGGTAATGAAGCATTTAGAAGTATCTGGGTAGTGTGTGCCACTGAGTGTACTCTATCTCCAGTAATATTTTAATCTCTATGTGTACCCTTTAACTGTACTCTTATTTCTACCTGTACTCTTACCTACCTGTACTCCAATTTCCATTTGAACTTATATCTCTGTCTGTACTCTTATCTATTACTATACTCTTATCTCTGACTGTACTCTTAATATCTCTGACTGCACTCTTATTTAGATATGTACTTTCATCTGCCAGTACTCTTATCTGCCTGTACCTCTGAATGTACCTTTATGTAAATCTGTACTTTTATCCGCCTGTGCTCTTATCTGTGACTTTACTTTTATGTATGACCATATTCTGTCTTTATCTGCACTTCCCAACATGAGAATTGAAATATCTTAAAGAAATTTTAATCCTGAAAAAAAAATGTTCATTTGATTTGTAAGATTTATATGACCATTATGATTGTGCACATCTTGCTACTTGGAGATCAGCCACTGGAACACCTGATGTATATAACTCTTGACTTTATGATATGGAAGTATCTTAACATAATAGTATTAAATTGTAATTAAATGGTTTATGTTTGCTTTGAGGTTGCACTGTGAGATGTTAAAGGAATGTCTAATAGATATACAAAAACTAAAAAATAGATATGTGAAATTGATCTCAAGATAAGATAACATCTTTTACAATTTTACATAATTGTTAGAGGATAAGGATAGGTACTTATCACATGATAAATCACGGTGGGTTACATTTTAACTACAAGAAAAATACTTTGAACTCTTGCCTGCTTGGAGAACATTAAAAATAGAGCAGCCCATATCATATTTAAGTAATATCATTTTATTTCCTAAATTCTAAACAAAGCTGGCAAAAACTTCAGACTTGAGCATGCTTCTGATAAAATGAGCCATTAAATTTATTTAATGCATTAAAAGCCATTATTTTGAAGGGATGAGAGTTATGCAGGAATGACATTTACTATCTGGAAGATCTGTTTGAAATGATTAAAATTTCTTATAATATTTCAGTCCAAACTGTTATCAGTGTTTTTTTGATAATGGGCTGTAAAAGAAACTGGATATGATAAATTTTTTATATTGCATGCCAAAAGTAGATCTGTAATGATAATGGGTATCTTATGTTAAGATTTGGAGTAACATTATGACATTCTATCAATTGATGAGCTATGGTGATATTACTGTCTTGTCACCGAGCTCTTAAACACTTCAAACATGAAAGCAGGCTGTTACTTAAGAAATCATGTCTGTTTCAGTGGTATTATCTTCCATTTACAGATGGTTCCCTCTTCATACACTGGTGGTATATTCATGGCCCCTATCCGTGTTTACTGGGGTGGTATCTACAGGATTGAGGACACCAAAAACTCAGAAGGTAACTTTAACTCTGATCCCCCCTAAACTACTAAAATGGACTTGTTCCACATTCAGTTTGGATAGTACCATTAATTGTTCATAGGGTTGTTTACATAAGATTGCACAAATGTGAAGGCTGATCATGATCTTCACTGGTGTTAAAAGCAAAATCACTTGCCCCCAAGTATGGTTAGTGTAAATGAATGAAATACTTTCAGACAGAAAGGCGGTGCTCACTTTCAGAGCTTTATTTCATTTTCACTGAAATATTCCGAGTTTTTAAAGAAAGAGGAAGCAGTAATCTATCTCAACATTTAGGGTGCTAGCCAAAGCCAGATCTAAAGACTTTATATCTCAGTTGTTGTTTTGAGAGTATAAATTCAGCTGTGAAATGAAACATGCACAAACATTACGCCAGACAATGCAAGCATTGTACAGAATTCAAGTCTACATGTCAGAATGCATGTTGTGGTCTAGATCCAACTTAGATTTCCAGATCTAAGCCAGACTTCTGCATGCATTAAGATCAGGTTCTAGAAACAATGATTTAGCACAAGGGAATTGATAAAAGTTCTTTTTAGGGTCAAAGTGAATGCAATAAAACTATCAACCATAAGGACTTTGTCAGATACTGCTTACTATGAATTAAGAAATATTCGCGATAATTAAATTTTTGCTGGTTTCACGAATTTCCAAATTAGCTAAATTAAAAATCTTATGAAAGATTTATTTGCTATAGATATACTAACAGAGAATTCTCCTTTTGTGAGTTTAAAATTTTTGAATAAACATGCCTGCTCGCAAATCACAGTACATAGATTCTTAAGCCAGTATCTTAAGCTGAGTGAATGATTTTGTTTGTAGTGACAATATATCGCTGTGAAGTGCTGGCAAAGGGAGAGTGTGGATTGTGTCACAATATTAACCACACGTTGCCACAGCTACAGTGTAACTGGTGTGATAAAAACTGCAAGTACCAGTCTGACTGTCACAGTCTGCAGCCGGAACCATGCCCCAAACCTCAGATACAGATTGTAAGTAAATACATATGATATAAAGTATACAATATATAACTAATATGATTTATATGCGGCACATTTAGTATCCATAACTACAGTGGACAACTAGAAATGTGCCCTAACCTGAACATGAACTGCTGTCTGTAACTAGGACTGGGTTATTGGCTTTTCTAAGAGAGTGTTTAGCTAATCTAAAGGTTGCATTTTAATGTTATATGTACATCATAGTAAGAAAGGGAAATTATGCCTCCACACATAAGATACAGCACAGTCGGTCTGCAGGTCTGTGCTCCAGACTTCTAAAAGTAAACCACCATTGGCTATGTCTGCATGGTACTGTACAAAATGTATGGTATCCCAGACTTCATAGAGATAAGTCTTCAGTCAGAACTATGTCCTCGCATACAGCACAGTAATTGTTGTCAGCCAGAACTGTGTCCATATTCATCCACAAGTAAAATTGTGCCACAAAAGTCAGATACATCCCAGTCTGCAGGCTGAATGTCCCAGACTTCACAAGCACACAGGTTATGTGCAGGCTGAATGTCCCAGACTTCACAAGCACACAGGTTATGTGCAGACTGAATGTCCCAGACTTCACAAGCACACAGGTTATGTGCAGGCTGAATGTCCCAGATTTCACAAGCACACAGGTTATGAGCAGGCTGAATGTCCCAGACTTCACAAGCACACAGGTTATGTCCAGACTGAATGTCCCAGACTTCACAAGCACACAGGTTACATGCAGGCTGAATGTCCCAGATTTCACAAGCACACAGGCTACAGGTAGGCTAAATGTCCCAAACTTCACAAGCACACAGGCTACACACAGGCTGAATGTCTCAAACTTCACAAGCACACAGGCTAAATGCAGGCTGAATGTCCCAAACTTCACTAGCACACAGGCTACATGCAGGCTGAATGGCCCAAACTTCACAAGCACACAGGCTACATGCAGAAGGTCTGATGCATGATTGAACTGCAAAATGCATCACAGCAAATTAGAAAGAAATCGGATAGTGAATTTTATTAAGTGTCATATGAAATTGAGTTACAGTTTGTTTAAAGTACAGGTCTGATTAACCTGTATGTATAAGCATGTACATACAGTTGTGTTGATTGCTATATGTTATTGTGTAGGTGCACCCATTATCTGGCCCTGTTGGAGGAGGTACCTATGTCAATATTTCTGGAAAAGATCTTGGATCCAAGTTTGACGAAGTTCAGAATGCAGTCAGTATTGCTGGTATCCGGTGTGCACCCCTGAGGGACAAGTACCAGCCCTCACAGTGGATAGTGTGCAGGCTGGGACCCATCCCAACACCTAAACTAGGCGTAGTCACCGTTGCATTACCCAACAGACCAGCTGTCAACTTTCACCAAAAATTCACCTACAAGGTAAAAACAAATGCAGTATCTTAATTTACTTTTACAATAATTTATTCAGTGTTGTTCTACTGTCTGCTAAAGGACATTATTCATATGTAAGCAAGTTGTAAGACAATTTGTCATTTCTAGACAAAGTTAATTTCTAATTACCTAGCCTACTGGTCAATAGTTGTATTAGGAACTGCAGTAGTACTGTAAATTCGATAATATTTCCATGATTTCGTTTTCACTGTTTTTGCAAATTCCCCCCTTTGACAATTTTATCTCAATATCTCATGAAAGATTAATTTCACATAGAATTACTATAAGAGAATTTTTTAGTGAACTCAAAATTCACAAGTCTGTCTGCTCACAAATCGCAGTATTTTCGTCATACAAAAACTACCCAATTTCCAGTATATATTCTCAATGTTGGTAATAGAAATGACAACATGTCATTTGTATAACACCAATAAAGTCAGAATAAACTTGTGTCACTACAGTTTTTTATTTGTCAGAACCCCATTTGAACTTTATGAGAATTTCTGTTTTCTTGTTTGATTGATCAGGACCCAACAATTACCAATATCAAACCAAGTATTGGACCTATGTCAGGGGGCTCCATGATTACCATATATGGTCAAAACCTGGACACTGGAAGGGAAATAACTGCTTCAATAGGCAAACAGGAATGTGTCATTTTGAGGTAAGAAACTGTATGAAATTTAGAGTAGTTACTCAAAGTCCCAGCAGCATATTTACAAGTAGCTCTTAATTTTACCAATAAAGATGTCTAATTGGCGGAAATGACCTTTATTTGTACCAAAACATTAATAACTTTGCTTTTTAAGTCGGTAATATAGTGCAGTAATTTTTTTTCAATGATACTGTAAAAAATAAGAAAGGCTTTCTGGAAACTATTTGTCATCAAAAAACAACTTTATTTAGAGAGAAAGGCATATGTCAACATTGTGTTAGAGTGAATAATACATGGTTCTATTATTTTACCTATATCAGTAAAATCAAAGTGACCCTGGAACTTTAAATACAAAGTGAAAAGGTGCAGTCCAGCCACTGTGCCAAGTGCATGAGTATGGTCCAGCCACTGTGCCAAGTGCATGAGTACAGTCCAGCCACTGTGCCAAGTGCATGAGTACAGTCCAGCCACTGTGCCAAGTGTGTGAGAAAGTTTTCACTGGGGTAGAAAGAATTTGAATTGCCTCGATTAAACCAACAAAAATGATAGCCTGAAAGTTAAAGTAAAAATTAGATATAATACATTTATTCATACAATAAATAAATCCTCAAGTTATAGTTTGTTCATTTCTAAAATCTATTCGTAGGAATATGGTGACAAACAATATAGCATTCTGTGAGACTAATGGAGTGACGTTGACAGATGATACACCCCAACCATTCCGGATGTTTTTCGACGGTTATGAGGAGAAGAACATGAACGTGAACTTTCAGTTTCTACCTGATCCTACAGTATACAATATTAGACCTCTACATAGTTATCTTAGGTATGATTTTGTGTATTTTTTCTGAAATAATGTAGCTTGGAGTGCTTTATTGGAAGTTAAAGCATTACCAGGGCAAATCTCTTTTGCAGAAAAAAAATCATATTAAATTAAGTACTTTAGTACTGTGCTGTAAAATACACAGATATATTTGGGGAGCACCTAGCTAGGAAAATTATTTTTGATGAGTCTCCCAAGAAAGATTCTTGAAAAGAGGATTTTGTCTGAATTTCATTTGCAGTACAGTTGTGTTAGAAACAAGTCACTTTCTAAGTTGAAGTAAGATGCACATGGTACTGTGCACATTTAATAATTGCTGATAATGATGGCACGTGTGAATACATCATTGTATTTCATGCTGAGAATATAATTCCTTCAGCTGTTTGTAGAAGCAGATAGTATTGCAGGCACATTGATGTCTTCCATGTGACACTGTCCTGGCTTCTGCCATGTGACATTGCCTTGTCTGCCATTTGACACTCCCTGCTGTTAGACACTGTTTTGATTTCTGACATGTGACACTACATATATTTTATTTGCAATGTGACACTGCCTTGTGTCACTCCCTTGTCTGCCATGTGCTGCCTAATGGCACTGCTTTTTTGCCTTGTGATACTGCCCTGTCTGCTGTATGACTGCTTTGACTGCCATGTGGCACTGCCTTGTTTGCCATGTGACACTGCCATGTCTACCAGTCCTTGACATAGCTGTCAAATGACCACGTCAAAAATCATCTCCATGATATAATGATTTATATATATAAATATATATCTTTAAATAACTTTTTATTTAGGTTTCTGATATAAAACTTTTTTTTTTTTGCAGTGGTGGTCGGCGTATCTTTGTGTCAGGAACCAATCTACACACCATTCAACAACCACAGTTATTTGCCACCTATACTGATGCTACTTCAGCAGAAAGATACACAGAGAAAGAAGTTGGTTTTGCTTCTGATTTAAAGTTATATTACATACTACCATTGAAGTCCATTTAAATACATGTACATATTGCCCATAGTCAAATTCTGTAAATGTATTACCATAATAATTATAATGTAGAGATGTATATACATGCTGCCTTAGGTTTTTATCTACATGAAAGCCACTGTTCATGACGAGTGTTTGAATGTTGAACAAGAAATTTTTGTTTTTCCTGTTTATGAAATAGTTTTTGTACTCCCTCATTAAATATTCCTCTTCCTTGTTTGCTATGTTAGGTTTGTAAAGTGATCAGTCAGATGGAGATGGTGTGTCCCAGTCCTCAGATTACAAAAAGCTCCGTACACGCGATATTTCACCGTGCACGCAGAAGTGATCACTTAGAGGTTGAGCTTGGATTCATCATGGATAATGTAGAGTCAGTGAGAAATCTGTCAAACAGCAGCGTAAATGCCAGGATGTTGTACTACCCTGATCCTCTAGTCCATAACTTCTCAGAACCAAACTCAATAAAAAAATTCAAGGGAGAAGTTCTTATATTTGAGGTAAGTATGTTTAAAACATAACGCTACATCTTTCAATGATGTTTATAGAATATAAAGTTACATCTTTCACAATGATTTACAAATCTTCAGAGATCTTAAAACTAATTTTCTACAGTTATATTGCAAACTTGTCATGTTTCATTTGTCAACTCAGAATTTTAATTAAATGAAGGGAATCATAAGGTTTAAGAAGCTTCGAGCATTGGATGTTCATCACAATTTGTTTTATAAAACCTTTTCATGATTTGTCGAGAGTCTGCAGACTCTGGCGTCTTCATAAACTTCATTTATTTTCAAATATCATAACAAATTGACATTTTGTACCAGTCAGTATATTATTCGATACACAGCACTAAAAAATGGGCATCCAGACATAAGGGAAGTTATTGAATAACTTTTAATTGAAAGTATCAAAGGAATCAATAAGCAGGCTTTGTCTGATAAGACTTACGGCTTTTTGTAACAAGAAAGTGATAGGAAGTATATCCCGGTGTACGAGAACACATTCATATTGTTTCAAAATATATGACAATTTTTGCCATGGAAACCAAAATTCTAGACAGAATATTTCTTCTTGTTATGAAGTTGGTTAAAAGGGTTCAGAAACACAGCAGACTAACATTTGAATGTTCACATATTATGAGTGACATCAAAATAGTATGCAATTTTGTTTTTAAGAAATATCGGAATGAAGTCTAGAGAAATAGACTGTATAAGTTTTACTGAACTTGAAAATTGATGTATGAAACAGCCTTTGGAATACACTACATTACAGACCTGGTTCTTTTGACGATTCAGCAAAACATGATGTATTTAAATATTTAGTGCTATTACTATGAATCTTCTTTAAAGCCCAAACTGAAATTCCCAGAAACAGTTATGAGGGCTATGCTGATTGGCTGTTACAGAGGTATTTTGTTGACAGATCCATTTTTTCTGGTGGTGCTGACCGTTTTGAATTTAGAGACATGATTCATTTTCAGGGTAAAGGACTGACTTTAGCTGCGACTAGAGAAGACATTCACGTGTATATTGGTGACAAGATGTGTAATGTGACTAACTTATCAGACACACAAATATTCTGTACCCCACCCACTAACCAGCCAAATGGTAAAGATGAACATGGCAATGAGGATTCCTCATATCCTGTTGTAAAGGTAATGTCTGTCAATCATATCCTGTTGTAAAGGTAATGTCTGTCATTCATATATGTGCTCTCTAAAAACCTTAGCTGATTGAGGATCTGGCTATTTTCATTAGATGTATATGTACTATTAGAAAAATATAAAATAAGTTGTCCTGTTACCAAAGTGTAGTTCCCCATGTCATATTAACTAATCATTGTTCTGCATGTCCAGTTATTATAGTAACATTCCCAACATCACATTTCCAAAGTACATTTTACATTGTTTATGTGTTATGCTTCTCACCATAAGTATACAAACTTTGAAATAAAGTTTTCTCATACCTTATGACAGAAGTATCCTGTTGCCATCTCATACCTTAGTTACAGAAGTAGCCTGTTGCCGTCTCATACCTTATGACAGAAGTATCCTGTTGCCGTCTCATACCTTGGTTACAGAAGTAGCCTGTTATCTAAATGCTGTGCATGTGATTACATATTTTGTATTTTCTTGTTAATGCAGTGTAAAGGAATGAAATTCTCATGCTTACGTTGATGTAAGCACCAGCATTTTCTCAAACTATAGCCGCTGTTTGATTATTTTACGTAGGTTAAGATTGGCAACCTGGAGTTTAAAGTTGGTAGACTTGAGTATGAGCGTGTTGCGATGTTAAAGTTCCCAACAGAGTACATCATGGGTATAGCTGCCGGCGGTGGATTTATGCTGCTCATCATCCTGTTGATTCTGATCATCTGCAGACGTCAAAGTCACAAGGCGGAGAGAAACTATCGTAAGATGCAGCTATTGCTAGACAACCTTGAGAGTAACGTCAGAAATGAATGTAAACAAGGTAAGTCAGGACTTCTTAGTATTTCACTTCTAATAATATAATATATAGTTTTCACTTGTATATAATCTTATACTTAATATTGACATTACTATCTGTAAGTCCAGATGAATATGCACAATAGTTGCACATGCTACTAAAGCATTGTAAAAGATTAATGGAGATCTGTTGATCAAGATCTCATATAAATTTGTCAAGTTAGAAAGACGTCTAAAAAGTAATTTCATCAGACATTTGAGTAAGTTATATAAGCATTACTGTACTTTATGTAGATGCTGTTTTGTGAAAGTATGTGGAAAGGTCTTCTAGAATTGTAAATGAGTTAGAATGACAAAAGAGCCTGGTAGACCGTGGGGCAATTGACAATGTCTTATTCACAGGGGCTGATATCAGATTCCTTTTGCAGAAAAAAATGTCTTTATATGCTATATATTGTCATTTAAAAACAATTATATAACATAATATATCGTTCATTTTTCTCCAAAAAGAGTTTGATACCAGCCCCTGTGGTCTTATTTCTTGTTGTGAGTTATAAAATAGAAATAGGTATAGAAAACTTACATTGCAGCTTTTGCGGAACTTCAGACAGACATTGTGGATCTGACTACAGACCTTGAAGGTGGGGGTATACCGTTCTGGGACTATCATACCTACACATTCAAGGTGTTGTTTCCTGGTCTTTCTGATCATGTGATACTTCACCCTCCTGTTATAGAGGTAACCACATTGTACATAACTTTATTTTACTGATTGTCTCTTTGTAATTTAAACGAATTAAATTATGAAATAAATGAAACTACATTTATACTATGCTTTCATACTGTGTAGGAAATAAAATCTGGTGACAAGGACATTTAACTATAGTTTGGAGTCATGTGCCCTTGAACTTAGACATTTTTATTCATCTTGTACATGTTTCTGTGAGGCTTGGCATAAGTTTGGCAGAGTTATGACCCTTTGGCATAAACAAAATACGTCTGCTAGTAGCAACTTATTACACTATCAAAGTAATGTTACAGGGGCATTAGTCATTTTAAGTGATAGAACTAGTTCCATTCGCCTTCAGGAATTTGCTACATAGTCCCAGATATTCTTGATGAAACACTCGGGGATACCATCTGTGAAATATAGTCCCAGTTGCAAACAAAATAGTAATATAGGAATTAATTTGTAAAGCCCTATGGTATAGAATGTAGAAACTATTACCTAATGAAGTTTATGGGATGCTGAAGATATTGTCATATCCTTTAATCTGTTTCTGTTCTGGTGCCTTTAATGT
>JAFMSR010002116.1:0-24894 GCA_022818135.1 Saxidomus purpurata | reverse complement strand
TGGGCTCCTGGTGTAAGAATATTTGCTATATCTACCTTTGTTTAAACGTAAGAAGCAACAGGTCTCGAGGGATCATCAAATTGACTTTAATCTGTTCTTTTATGCATTTTTCCTTTATATTTCGATTTTGGTCATCTGAGATCGAAAGAGCATGTAGCGTCTTAGGGATGAACAGAGAAACTCAAGATTTAAGAAGCAATCGTATGTTAAAAATTGTGAAATTGGATAAAAATAGGAAGTGCATATTTGATCTTATTTTTTATCTACTCTTTATATTGGATTATTTTGGGATAAATAATCAGTCATAATTTCAAAGAATAAATACTTATAGACACATTGCCAGCTGTTGAATTTACCAAATCACAATGAGCTCATAATTTTGGGAAATTTGGCTACATTTAAATCCAATTAAATATGGATCATATGCTAGTATACTGTGATGACTTTTTGGCTCTGAAATAGAGTAAAATGACTGATTTTGTCTATGATATTCAAGGTTATAGTATATAGAAATGTTTTCTGTTGACTTAACGAATTGTATAGGGTAATATAGGCTATCATGTCTAGGGAATGTAATCAGTCTTACACAGAATATTAGCAAATGTAATCCTGAATTGCATATGTTCTCTGCTGATTCAGATGAGCGATACTTATCCATCACTGTCCTCCATTTTTAAGTTCTTTGTTATTGTTTCAGAAAATAAAAATAAATTTTGCATTAAAGATATTTATTGTCGTCTGTAGTTTGTTATGTAAATGATAAGAGTGTCTAACATCGTTTATATTCTTGCTGTAGAATATTATAATACGTAGCACAGAGAAGTGAATACAAATATCGATAGGTAGGAGCATTGCAGAAAGCAAAACTGCAAAGTCTGTTTATTTTTTTATTGGAACTATGAAATGCAGACTTTTGATGAAACGTAATTGTTTAAACTCGGACTGAATAAAACACTTTATATACTGAAAAAATAAGATAAATTGCTAATGTAGCAATTTCGGATGTAACATTCGGTTACCAATTTAGCACGTCTTCCAGATAATTTAATCAAAAGATCTGCATCTTGTACTTACAATATCAAAGGATCTGCAACGTGTTTGTGCTGTGAAAATCAATTTCCAAGATTTTACGACAAAACATATTATTTTGATAGCATCATTACATTAATGATGGTTACAAAGTCGAGTTATAAAATGTGTTGAAAGGCGGGATAGTTTTACATGTTCAGAGAGGCGTTCTCTACAACTGGTCTGTCGGCTGGTTCTTTTGATAAATAATCCAAATGTATTGATGTTTCTCCTCTTGATAGATTGTAATTTTGTATATCGATATATTCTTTTATTCAATGTGTTTATTGCGTGAGTGTCTACGGCTTTATATACTGCTAATGTACAAAAAGTCAGTTTATATCTTTGGTGCAAAACAGCTTTGACAAGACGGGACAGTGTCATTTAAAATGCGATGAAATCAAACGACTTTTACACATTTGGTACACGTTTTGATTTTATTGAAGAAGGCTGTTTTAACTTTTCGCTGTAAACATGCAAGTATGGAGACAGATATTATTTGACCTGCTTTAGTTGTATTATTATAAAATAGACATAATGCTATATATTTTGAATGGGATTCTGTTGCTAGCAAATGGTCAGTTCCATTTGAAAATTATATGGTCAGTAAAATATCCAAGTCAAATGAAAGCATTTTAAAGATATTTGCTGATAAATCAGCGGGCTGATATAGAAAAGATTTAGAAATCTTCTCAAAATCCGCAAGGTCTAGAGCTAAGATACTTAATATGTGAAATTGTATAGTGGACATCTACCAAGTGCTCTGTGGACAAAATTTACCAAACCCACTTGTTTTAGTATAGCTTATAAACGAAAGATTATCAAAATCTTCTTCAAAACCACAAGGCCTAGAGCTTAGGTGTTTGGTTTTCAACATTGTCTAGTGGACCTCTTCCAAGTTTCTGTCTCTGTCGTCAAAATTGACCACAGCCTAGTGATCAGTGGTTTTTATACATATTTTTATAGGAAAAACGTTTTAAAACATCTTCTTTTACAAAACCACGTTGATTAGAGCTCCGATATTTGATATTTGATATGTAGCATTGTCTAGTGGGCCTCTTCCACGTTTGTTCAAATCATGTCCCGGTGGTCAAAATTGACCTTTAAAAATAAATCTAATGCAAACCCGCACGGTCCAGAGCTTAGATCTTTGGTATGTAGCATTGTCTAGTGGGCCTCTACAAAATAGTTCAAATCATATCCACGTGTTAAAATGGACGGGGAGAGGCTGTGGGAATCAAAACAGATCGTGCCCAATTGTTAAACCTTGTATATTCAATAATCCGAGAACCATTGCACATAGGAACCTCAGACTTCATTGACATGTTGATCTTAATCGGTAGGTGATATCTATTGACATTTAAGATACTAGGTCTAAGGTCAGCTTTTTCATGTTCAATAACTGGAGAAACGTTTGAGGTTGGTCTTGACAAGTAATTTACCCCTATTGATTTTGAGGTCACAGGGCCATACCCGTGGTCACTTGATATATTGACCTACTTGCTTGTTTTTAAGCTACAGTAATGAAATCTGAACTATATCGATATTTTGCATACATATTTCAAATTTGATCTTGGCTGACATTGACATTGACCTACTTACCTACTTCTTAGTTTTTGAAGCTACAGCATGATACTTTATATGGATAGTTTTGAATGCAGACATCAAATTGTGGGCAATATCTTCATACATAAAGTTTGTTAAAAATTTTACATACATGTATCTTAATGACTTTCAAGAAAACCATGTTGTTAACGCTTCGCGAAATTAACTGCCGGGAGTTTATCAAGCTTAATAAATTGATATTACCGGGAGTCTAAATGCACATTATTCTGCAATATTCCATTTCTTCGAAGTATTTTAATACAACAATGTGAACACAAAACTCATTTTGCAAAATGTTTACGATACATAATTTAATGCAGTTAAAAGTAGAAGCTTCACTATAATTTAAATTCCTCTTCTTCATAAACAATAGCTTAAAGACATGCAATATTCCATGTTTAAGTATTTACTTATAAAAGTCACTTTGTTAAATGTTGTGTTATGTAGGTGATGCTTAATGAAGAAACTTTATTTCACGATTTATTTGAAGTAAAATTCTACTTGGCTGTATTGTTTTTAACTACAAGTGAAATATTTAAATTTAAACAGTTATATAGTTTAGATCTCTGACGCCAACAAAGGTTTTCAGTATGACTCATATAGTATTGCTTCTGAGGAAATGTAGGTCATATTTCAGCATTATAAAGACTCTGAACTTAAACAATTTGAACTGGCGGAAGTTGTGATACCCGCTGTAGTCAATGCCACTCATTATTCTACTGTATTACTACATGTACATGTTCTGCAAGGATATATCTCCAACATGCATTGATTTAATCAAATAAAGTCGTTGATAAAATTCTAAACTACTTCGTGAATAGATTGGGGATTATGTTCTACATAAATTTAGAATTATTTAAGACATGTCTCTTTAAAGTTAAATATGTTGTAGAATCTATCAAACAGCTGACATTTTTATTGATACATTAAGTTCAACTCTTCTAGACAAACGAGAGAAATAGAGTTAAAGTCGATTAAACCTGAATGTTTAAATTAGGTTTAATGGTATCCTTAGAAATGATATGCTCTGGATCAAAAGTTCTTTCATGTCATTATAATTATAAAATAATTACCGAGAAAACACTTTTTCTATACACTATTTCAAGTGATTGGTTTTGTTGTTTTATGTCTGACATCAAGATTCTCAAAAGTTGTTTCAGTTTTTACAATCTGTATCGTTTTATTTAGAAGGTATTTCTGATTCAAAATACGCTTCAAATGCATATTATTGGTTACCTATTCTACGCATGATGTATTTAGTAGTTTTTAGAAATTTGTCAAAGATGTTAAAATCTTGATCTTACGTTTAGTTAACACAATCACCCATTCAGCGACAAATCCTATCATCTGTCTATTAATTGTCTTTGCCAAGGTGTGTGTTTAGTTTTTTATTGATATAATGGATTTTCTTCATCAAATCAAAAATCAAATTCCATATGTTGGTTTTTAAGTTTAACTGCAGCTTTTTTTCTATTCATGAATAATATCATCCACCACCTGGTAATTTACTTTCCCATTACTATATAGTTCTTAATATCTGCTTGTGATGATGTGAATGTTAGTAAATTTTCTATTCGTAGTTTGAAATTCGTGCATATTTAAGTTTATTGTTGTGTATCAATTGTTTAAGAATTTTAAACATAGTTGAGTCATGATTTCCTCATTTGTCTCTCTCTCTAGAAAGCGCTTTACGAGTGCTTTTTATACTCATTAATAACAGATTTTAAGACTTATATTAATTGTAATTAATAATCTTCTAAACTTTTAGAGTAACATATTAGAACTTGGGCATCTGTGGCAATACTTATTGGATTTAAAAAAATTGTAATCGTTTTCTTATTCCATTGTGTTTACTCCTCATTATTTAACATGATTTATCAAACCCTGTTATAAATGTCCAGTTTAGTGCTTCAGTTTGACTTTTGAAAGATTTACTGCTGCTAAATTACACGGTTCTCCAGAATACGGACAAGAAACTATTTTCAAACGATCAATATTTTAAACGGCGACAACTAATTTGTTATGTTTCCGGATGATTTTTGAAATGCATTTAAGTCAGCACAGGTAACTTTAATGAGCAACACGTACGCAAGAAAGAAACTAGAACTTGAATAAGATCCTTCGTCTATTTTACGAACATCATCATACTCATGAATTGATCCAACACGGCAATATATGTTTTATGGAATGCAAAAATGGGGCTTCTATTTTCATGTTTTTTGCTTTTTTTGTAAATCTATATTATCTCTGATGTAAAACTGTTCCCTGGAGGATAGCGCGGTTTACTAATTAAAATCTATAATTTTATCCGCATTCTTACCACGAGCTAAGAAATGTATACCATTCTATAGGAACACAAAGAAGTTCTGCAGATAACACCCTTGAGCAATAAATAGCAGAAGTAGTTGCAGATATTTCAGTGATAGCACAGAGCCTTTAAATTACCATTTAGAAATTGTCTCCTGAGAGAGTAATTATTTACACGAGTAGTTTGTTGATGTGTTCTGTATCAGACACGCCATATTAGTGCCCTAGGATACCGCTGTTGTTGAAATGGAACGTGGATTATTTCAGAAGGAACTATATTTGTAGAAACTTTCAGAAATCGGGGATATTTCTGAAAATACTAGAATCTTTTTAGAAACAAATTCACATGATTGGTCCTATTGTCCATAGACAATAATTGTCCTTTTACAACACTAAATTTCCCTAAGGAACACGCCGGTTTAATAAAAAGGCATTGGTTTTCTTGGAGTTGTTGACCCATAGAATATCGTGAAAAAAAGAATGCTGAAGCGTTTTGCATTTGCTATTTCCTTCAATAAATCAGATCCAAGCCACATAAAGCCTCGTTATCCGTAACACAGTAGTTTTCCAATTAGTAAGGCTGAAAAATAATTGATACATGAATAGCAGCAATTTTCTTACTTCGTCACTTCCGAACCGAATCATCGATTTGCCGCGTAGGCTCTTGTTGGCTAATTTGTTAGTTAGGGAGTATGTTGTTTAAGAAGAATAATTGAATGAAAGATAGCGGGAAAAATGAAATTCAATAAACACGAAACTAACAGTGCTACACTTAAATTTGCAAGTTAATTTGCATCCCATATCTTCAACTAGAATCATTTCCGTAACCTAAATTTTGTTAGTGTTACCGGTTTGTAAAATGCTAATCTCACTTTTCCTCAGTTCAACAAGAACATTTTCTTTATAATAACTTTTGGGGTTTTAAAAGTTTAGTACAGTAATTTGAAAATCGTATAACTGGTTATTAAGTTTATATTGCCTATATAAACAGGTTAAGCAAGTCAATTTTAGATGTTTGTCAGTACATGAAAATCCACGTATGATTTACTATATGAGAAAACGTTTTTCTCTCGCGTCAGTTGTTAGTTATGTCCCAAAATATTAATGTGTCTTCAATGTTAAGTATGTTCTTTTGGGGGTCTTTAAAGCTGCTTGCTCTCAGATTTTGGTGAAAAACGAAGGTTTTTCGAACCGTCTTTAATTAATGATTTTACAACGAAACATCATATAATCAATTTCAGTATTTTACTCCTGTAAAGTATACCTGTATTTTTTAAATTATACACTACCACATTATAAAGCGATGATATTTTCAACAGATTTTCTCACATTGCTGATAAGCGTATTTGTGTTGTTGATTCTAGCAATTACTTTTACAGTTTACGTTTAAGTATATCATGGTCGAGAAACTATTTTATTTCACCGGAAATTGTGAACGACCATCTTGAAATATTTTCTTGGTTCATTTTATGACACGGCACATTAGACATTATATGATTTTTCGAAACTAAGACATTACCCGGTCATTCAGTGCCACATATGAACTGCTTTACAAACTTGTTCATCCTTCCAAGGTTCCAAGCTCATCATGAATTAAAAGGGTTTTCTTGATTAACTAAGACAAATGTGATGATTACCTGAATATGCTCATTAACTCCTTTCACACTAAACACGGTTAAAAAGTCATTTCTAGACTAGACAAATATGTCTTATTTATGGTCAGACCCACGCAAAACATGACAAGCTATCCATTTCGATTAGCGAATATTTATAGATACTCTGTTTCGAGAAAATGTAATGTATCTTAATACTACATCACTTTATTACTTTGTTATGTTCTGGAAATAAATGATATTTAAATGGGAAATATTCATCGTTAAATGAAATTTTGAAATTTTATTCATTCAGACTTTACACGCACATGGGAAACTAATTATTGTTTCAAATACACTTCGGGGAAAATATTGTCTCTTAGTAAAAATTGCATTCTTTGCAAAAAGAACAGGATGGAATGAAAGAAAAATTAAAAGAAAGAAGAAATCCTTGAACATGATCATGAATAGATTCCGGCAACCATGATTACAGAAAGAAATATACACAGTAGCTTCAAGGAAAGGTAAGGGACACAGCACATAGTACAGCTTTAATATGGGAATTAATAAGGGCAGCGATATTGTCAAGTGCAATAGAATCAGGGAAACGTAATATAATCTAAACTGAGAACACGCCACGGGGAGCACACAATATACAAGTAAATATCGATACACTGTTCCAAGGAGAGGAAAGAAAATCAGATTGTTTGCCTTGCAAATTTGAATGAAGCATCAGTTGACCGATGAATTTACACAGGAAGCAAGAAAAAGAAACTGACACTGAAATAAAAGCACCCTAAAGCGTAATATTCTTGACCAACGCTTTTGCTGACAAAATGCGATGAGAATGATGTGACAAGTGGCTCCGACAAAGATAAAAATACTTGAAAATCGAAGAACAACAGTAGTTCTTCTAGTAAAGGTAATAAGATATATATAGGTTTTAAGTAGATGTGAAATATTTCGTGGCTTACATTAATCCAAAATTGGCTGATTAAGCATTACAAATTTCTACACAAGAGTAGGCGACTGGTCTACGTACTTATATCAGCTAGTAATCAAACTTGTCCTCAATGTATGCTGCGTATTCCTTACGAAAACAATAAGACGAATTTATCGTCTGTTCATTCATTCATTTTGGGATTTGTCGTCTGCTTAATTTGCTCTTTGTCATTGTCGCAACAGATTTATCTGATTTACACGAGATTTTATTTAACTTCGGATTACACATTGTCTGATGGTTTTCATTCTTCCTGTAAAAAGTACTTCATCTGTTCATTTTACGTAATGCAGAGTAATAGTAATCATGTCTGTGTAATTTTGTGGTGAAGCCTCAAAAGATTTATTGTTTCGGACAGTGACTTTTTATTGAAAGTATGTTCTTTGGTCACTACTTACTGTTTAATGAAAATGTCTAGTTAAGTTTAAAAGAGTTTAACATCGAAAGTTATGAAAAACACGAAGTTATGGCATCTGCTTAAAAGATAATTGTGATTTTACTTTCGGCCTGGTAAGCACTCTAATGATGTTTTTAACGTGTTTTTCTGGTCTCACAAACAATTATTTTGAGTATTAACCACGAAAGTCAAATATGTATGCGGTTTCTCTGTAGAAACAGTTGAACTTAATGTATACTTTATTTTCGAGAGAACGAATAAAACTTTGGTTTCTCCGGTGTATCCTTATTCTTGTCAAAAATTCACAACGTGTATTACAACTTCCCCTCTTTAGGATTACATTGAAACACAACCGTTGTATTTAAGTGAAATAATTATTACTATTTTTCTTTAGCATCATAGGGGGTCCTGTCATTTGATGATTTTCAGCTTTTGATACTTAAACAATTGGAAACAAATCAATTCCCGGGTTCGATCACAACCAGTGCCACGGCGGTAGTGTTTCAGGCAAGACACAGATATTTCCGCATTGCCCTCTCCCGCTCTTTTTTGATTCCATCTGAAATGAGTCGCGAAGAGCGATTAAGCGAAGTTGTAATAACTTGTTTCGCAATCGAGAATAAATAAATCAGTAAATTTTATTCAATTTTAAACTGTCACAGATCATCGATTAAGTTTCCTTCTAAAATGAAATACATGTATTTGCATGGTTTCGTGAATAATTGGTATTCCTTAGCTCCGGAAGTCAGATAAATGTATGAACAAGAGATGCTTGTAAAAACACATATACCCCTAATCCAGACCTCCGACCTAATTCTGCTTGCAAACCCCTCAGGTCCATCTGGCTTACAATTTTCTTACTGCAGTAATCTTCGTTTCTTACAACTTGCAATACAAATAAACCACTGTTGTCTTTGGTGTTAGTTTCCATAGCATTGTAACAGTAAGTGTTTGATGTTAGATAATAATGTCCGTATGCGACCGCAACTTTTTGGTTGAGAAACGGTTGATCGTTGAGAATAAATGCTATTCGACTATCCAATTTTCCATTTTACGTTATTGTTTGGCCGCCACCACAAGCCAGCCAACATATCAGTTAAATAAGTATAGCCTATATCTAAACGCAAATGTCTTGTTTATTATTCTGATGTATATATCGAACAATGTTCAAGCAGAAATTACATTGTGCCGTCTCGCATTGTTACGTTTCCATTTGTATACTCTGATTACATGGTCTCTTTTGACATAATTATACTTAATTCTGAAGACATTATTCTACCTTTCTGAGAAATAAATGTTCATACTGTACATTATTTTATGTATAAATGATATATATTGCTGGTAAAATAAACTGTAGTTTTAAGATGATTGAGTAAATGGTAAATAATTCGTTCAATAATGTTGTTTCATTGCTAGACTATTATTCAAAACAGAAACTTGACTGGCGATATGGAATTGTGGGTGATGTCGTTTGTCACTATTGGTCTATAACCGGTACGAGATATTATATCTCAATATATCACACAATTAGTTCCGACGTAGCTTTTATGTTGATATGTTTATATAACACATGTCAGTACGGCAAATAATGCACATCAGTGGGCAGTGCGGTTACGACACAAAATGTCGCGTTACTAACAGCTTTAGCAGCAGCCGGAAATGTATGTAAGTGTACCCAAGTTTACCCAGTTTTATATTAAATTTAGAAACATTTAATAAATTGAAACAGAATATAAATTTCGAAATAGCAAAGAGCATAACATGTATAATTTTACCAAACAAGTTGAAATATCAGACGAAAAGATATACATAAAACAAAGTAAAACTACATGTCAGACTGGTGTATATATACATGTATAAGATTGACCGGTATGTCCGGTTTGTATCCGTTGTGAATAAAACAAGTGTGTACAGTTTTTTTAATTGTTTTCTGTTCTAGTCATGATGCTGTGATAAGATATTTAAGTTTTATATAATTATATGGCAACACTTCATATATACATATATTTAAAATCATTAAATGAGATCACAAGGCCAGGTCTCAGAACTTTTACTTAATACCACAGTCACTCCTTGCCAGATAGCATTAACGGACGTCCGACGGAGGGAACATTTTTTCCAATCCGTTCTTCTCCGTTCGCGTGCGTTCATCGTCCATTTCTTGTTTTGGTGAACGCGTTCCCTGTCAGTCGAAGTACGTTAAATCCGGTGGAACGTTTTGTGCATGCACAAAATTTGGAACGGACACAACCGGACAAAGGCGCCCATTAATTGTACGGTTGTTGTGCGTTAGGCAGGCTTGCGTTTTGGTCGGAATCCATACGTTCCTTGTCCTGTACTTGTTATTTAGTTTCCGTTGATGTCCGGTGGACCTGACCTCTCAGACGGGTTACTACCTGATATGCAACGGGTGAACCGGACATGTGCCGGACATAGCCCGCATGTTCAGCGGGCGGTTACCTGACAAGGATCTTGTGGAACTGATGAATAACGGTGTTGTATCGGGGCGGGGGTTAACGGGACAAAACTGACGACTTCAGGATAAGTACAGTATAAATACCGTACACGTAATATGCCGTCAACGGGTCCAAAACGAATAGTTACATGCTTCCACTGCATAGCGTATATAAAACATTGCTTTCTTATCCCACCCTTCATTAAAATATCATTCTTGCATGCCTTGGGCGATGACCTTTTTTCGGGCATTGAGGAATTAAATATCATGGATGGTCGTGTAAGACTATGCCAGCAGAATCGAGTGGTCCTGATCCAGGCACAGATTTACATGCAAGATGCCAATCTGTACATGTAACAGTGCCTTCTTTGGCAGAGGGGATAGAACTGGATCTAACAGCCTTCATCTGTACCTTGTCTGACCTTTGGGCATCTTAGAGAATTTGCAGTTATTTGAAGAATACAGAAATCGGTCAGAACCCAACAGAAGCCTAAAGATATATGCGTTTCGTTTGAATACACCGAACTATCAATATCCGCTTTGTTCGTCACGTGACCTGTACAAATACGTTCGACGAATGTTGCGTCAGTTTCACATGCGTTCTACTTTCGTTTTATCCGGTTCTTGTCCGTTACTCGTACGTTGTTGTCCGTTACGGTGACCGGTAATTGTCCGTTTTATCCGCTTCATATCCAGTGCTCTTCCGATCCCGAGAGTCTCAAGCAGCAATAGAGACAACTTTAATCACCGGATAATTTTATTTCCTTCAGACATCCGTTGATGCTATCCGGCAAAGTGTGACTGTACCATTGTATTTTAGCAGTTATTGTATACTTCTATCTTAGAAAATTCATTTTAAAGTTTTGATTAGAATCAGAATTTGTTTCTTTGATTATTTTATTTTAACTTCACACATGCCCTGCCGGACATTCCCTAACACATCAAGTGATTATAAAGCTTTAGGTTGGTTTTTAGTTTAAGAAAACCGCTAAATGTTCGTTTCATGTACTCGTATTATATAGGAAACACACGCCAACGGCCTTTGTATCTGGCGTTAGGGAAAGACAGTCATTTGTAGTCAAATTGAGTATACGTGTGTGTAATTTGTGATTCAGACCTAGAAATAAAGGTGCTAATAGTACTGATACAAAAGTTTTTATTTGGGAGGAAGGAAATGCAAGTTTTGGATGTAAAATCTGGTTTTTAATGTTAAACCAATTTTCGTGTAAATAGTATATTTAATTGATAAATCACATATAAGGCATATTGATACAAAACAGCATTAATGATTGAGTAGAAAGCTCTAAGTTAATTTGTATGTATCATACGTACACACATACACACATACATACATACATACATACATACATACATACATACATACATACATACATACATACATACATACATACATACATACATGCAGCATTTATTATCATTTATCACTTTAAATTTACTGTAATATTAGTTTTGGATGTAAGGAATTTTTTTTTTGTTATAATGAAATATTTTTTATTTAGGTTAATATGAATGCTAGAAAGGTGTGTACAACTCCTACTTATGAGTTACAAAAAACGTAACACATTCAAAGTGTAACTTTCCGGGAAAATATGAAGATATCCTTCAATTGTTTTAGCAGTTGCTCAGTATACTTATGTTAAAAAGACTTGTACAGGAGTGAACAGTCATGTTTTGTCACGATTGGTGTCCAATCTACTTCCTTAAATGGCGCAAGCCTTGCCTCTGTATAAAATATTCTGTCCGTTTCATCTACTTTTCACTCTAACCTGTTTATTCCGAAATAACTGAAATAAGTGATAATTATTACCCTTGACTACGTCTGTCCAAAAGACGCAGATATATGCATTCATCAACTGCAAATGAATTATTGGAAAATATATTTGCTTAATTATACAATAGTTTTTTCGTAGATTCTGCCTTTACTTGAGCCCATTTGGTAGAAACCGGATACAAGAAATATTATAAGGCACAAAGGAAAGGCATTCGCACGATCAGTTAAGTATTTGGTAGAGAGATTAGTCTGCCTTTTGTCTTCATGACCTGATTAGGAAGTAATCGAAATCTGACAGTTAGGAAATTAACTTCCTGTCAAATATAATGAAAATTAACCAGCCAATTCATTAGATATTTGCTGATGGTATGACAGGATCCGCTTTCTCACAATATATCTAATAAAGAAGCTTTCATCTTTATCAATCTATACGACGGAATATCGGGTTTCCGCACCGTCTTTTGTTCCCATTCCGGACATATATTTCGTAAAATGTATGACATGTGATATTTTAGCTATTGCCCTTTTATTAAAAATCTAATTTTCAGCCTTATAAATTATGAATCTGCAGAACCACCGAAGTATGTCAGACTCCGAAACCTTTTGTATGTTGTGAGACAAAATAACTGCATCAGTTTAAGAATGTATATTTTAACAAAACCTCTGCTGTTTAGGTTTAAAAATGTAATACTTACGTTTTAATCAAGCTCTTTTTTATAAATGAGGTACATAAGTAAAATTTTGACATGATCTTCCAAAATAACGAAGCAATTAAAACAATTAGCATTAATGCGTAATATAAGCATGTCTATCTGATAATGTTGAATGTGGCCCTATTCTAGCGGAGCGTCAGTTGATGTCGGAACACCGGTTCACATTTTGTTTGAGCCAATGAGAGCACGCGTAAGATATTAGCAAATAAGAGCACCCGTATGGCACTTGAAATTTTTTTTTGTCTATCAGCCTTTTATCATATAAGATTAAGTATTGTGTGAATGCATTTCAGATACATCCGACATGTATCCATTCAAAGGTTTTCAGAGCTGTATTTATACTAAATAGGGAAGACATCTCATCAACATCTATCTAAAACGATCTTCTACTTTCTGTCGTCTTTATCAATCAAAATCAGTCACATTACAGGGGAAATTAGTGAGAAGAATGAGAACCTTTAATGTTAGAACCTTATTTGAATTTGCAGTGATGCAGAGGAAGGTTCAGGAAGAAATCTTCTGTAATAATGACGTAATCAGACTTATTGAACAGTTATATAGTGTGTAATTAAATTTAACACTTGTACATATGGGCTGTTAATATTTGTGGAAAGTGAACTAAAAGAATTAAGCTCGTTAGCACTTGATAAATAGATCAGATTTTTTTCATCATTTCGGTAGACAGACTACAAATTGCATGAATAAAATGATTCTTACATAAACTGCGATGTTCCTTTTTTCTTATTACGTCATGGCTTCAGTACTCTGGACGTAGTAATTAAATGGAAATGCGAATAATTACATTTAATTAGAAATAATTGACTGTTTTAAAATGAGGCAATACTGTAGTTCATGAAATCTTTGCTTTGCTCTTAATGTCCAGTATTCTTGTGAAATGCGAAAAAGTTTCTTGTTTTGCAACTGGCAAGAAAATGTAATAAAAGGAGTGAAGACAAAGACCATAAACGTATTCTGCTTTATTTGGAACGCAAAGGAGATGAGATCACTTTATTGTGCTATATAATGAAACGAAGTCATAACTCTAAGAGAGAAAAAAAATATACCAAAGGTCACAGTGATGTTAAACTTCGTCCCAATAACAGGACACTTTAACCAATCTTCCTACCTAGAAGCATTGCTAATTTATATCAAAAAGCATTTATCTGCCAATTATCACTGTAACTGACCTTTCATCCAGTAACCTCGAAATCAATATAGATCATTTTCTGATCATTACAAATTACCCTTTTAAGTAAGCTTGAAAAACGTGTGCTTAACTATTGTCTACTTATTGACCTAAAACTGTTAAAGCGACAGAGGTCATGTTTACCTTGCAGTTTGACCAAGCAATCTCAACATAGTTTTGGATCGTCTTTTGTTCAAGACAACCCTCCTTTGTACGTTTTAAGATCCTTTTTAAGTCACTTTGACGGAGCGGAGTCAGTGATCATAAATCTGCACTGAATCAAGGGAAAACAAAACACCACGCTTACAGCTTCGTATGCTGACAAAAATTACTGTTAATTTCATGGTTCTATGTATAGTCAGCTGTTGATGAACCTTTGTCGTATCTTGATTTGATTGCGTCGGATTCACAGCGTTTCTAGAAAAATGATCTAACATATGTCTTCCACCAGTTCGTTAATAATTCAAACATGGACACCAACGCTTCTTTTGAATAACTTGTTTTGTTGTTTTTAATGAGCTGTCAGTTAATAAAATAAAATACTTTTTGAAATTATGGCTTAACTATATATTCGTGCAAGATTATATTGGGTGTCGGAGTTCTAAATATGCATCTTGCAGTGCTATTTATATCAACCTGTTAATTAGACTCCACTTTTTATAATAGCGATCAATATTAAACTTGTAATACCTACAATGTTCCAAGGTACAAATAAAATTTTGCCTTAATTCCACTACAGCCCTATTATTAAGCAAAAATCTATAACCGTGCCAGAAAGATTATTTTTACAATGTAATAATGTATACATATAAATGTAAATGCCAAGAAACGTTAACAAATAGCTCTTTGCAGATAACATAATTGCGCAGTACGAATGCATACTCTAAAGTAAACGCGATTTCTAGACTTCGACACCAGTAATCAAAAATACATGTACTATACACAAGATTTATTTTCCGACCAAACGTTTGGATATTTTTGTACTGAAAGTAGTTCGCATTTAATTCGGTGAAAATGAGCAGGAACATATTTATTATATGCATATTTCATATTTGTACTGAAGCTCGTTTAGTTTCAAACACTGGTTGCTAAGAGAAAAGGCAGACACGAACATGTTCTCTTCACTATTTTTAAAATTAATCAAAATGTAATAACTAAAGTGAAACGACGAGTATATTCAGTATTAAAGTCTCGTTCACTCCCAGTAGTTGCCGTGCAATTTCGGGCATATGGCCGTGCTTTGCTTTGTATGGTTATAAGTAAAATTATCATTGGGCCATAACCCATAAAAAATGTTTCAGTCGAACTTTACAGGTGATATCTGTTTCTCCTCTGTGCACTGAAGCCTCTCCTGTCGAACTATGCAGTGATATCTGTTTCTCCTCTGTGTACTGAAGCCTCACCTGAGATTTCGTTGAATTCCAGCGGGTTGTTGCTAAGAACTAGTTACATATAACCTCTTAACGAAAAAGCCAAATGACCGTCATACATATGATTCGAGCATCTTCTTTTAGAAGTGAGGCTTTACATGAAGTTTTGTTGAATTCTGTCCAGTGGTTGCTGGGAATTGGTGGGGACATGATGAAGCTATAGTAAAACACATGTAAAAATAACCAACGTGAAAATATCTGAGCCAACACATGCTTAAAGCATGCACTTCTCTCCTCTTATAGAAGCCTCCAATGCAGTTGTATTGAATTTTAGCCAGTCTTTGCCAAGATATGGATCCAGACTATGTATGTTTCCCCTCCGATGAACATAATAGTACATACAACTGAAGACTCCGTGTTTTAGATTTTACATATCACTAATATTACATGCATTTGAATTATTAGTGTCGATCACGACATCCCCAATGCATGATATTCAAGAGTGCTGATAGCCCCAGACAAGGTTAAACTATTTCTTTCAACAGCAAGTCACTTCTTCAATTTCTAGTTATTCTTTTCATGGCTTAGCAATTGAATATGTAGACTACGTCTATTTAATGTACATCAAAATATTTTTTTAACTAATAATCGCATTTTTCAATGCGTTTCGTACAACAAGACTTGGAAGAGGTAATGTGTTCCAAGCGCTTAGCTTATATCTTGGACAGCATCCAAAATACGAAACCCATTTTGTATAAATAAAAAATTTTATTGTGTAAAAATACATTTTGTCTTCACGAAATATATTTCCGCATATGCAAATTATATAATATAGTTTGGATGAAAAATGTGTCTGATGCTAACCTTGGAGATCCGTATGGAAAGTCTGAAATGGAAAGGAGTCATTTTTTCTCGTTGGAAGCAAGTCTCAACTACACGTAGTTCAGCGTGACTTTCCCAGACGTTACTATCCATCTAAAAACAGTACAAACAATATATATATATACAAAAATATTGTACTTTATTAAAACTTATTGCTAAACAATCAAATTTATGATATGTTTCTTTTTTAATGAGAATAAAAGTAAGCAATACATTACAACACTAGGGTCTTTTATTCCCACTTGTAAGAAAATGTCTCTATAAAAATTAAGTTGAAGAACGCTTACTTATAAGATACGATGTATACAATTGTGAAATGTTTGAAGTCTTTATATAGAAATAGTTCATGTAAAAATTGGCATTTGACAGCGTTTTATGGAGAAAAGGGCATTTGATAAGGACTTATGGGAAAAGGATATTGTACGTTGGACAAAGCGCATTTTACAAACTGACACTACTGTCAAGGAAAAGAGCATATAAAGAAGTCTTAGGTCACTAAGTCTGAAAGCAAACAGCATATGTAAGCTGTCTTAAGAAAAATGGCAAGGTCTTCGGTTATCAATTTGGATAAGAAGTTCAGTTTATTGTTTTACAGAAAGGAGGGTTATGACCTGGAAAGAAGTGCGTCCAGAGATCAATGACCATTTTCGTTTGATAACGTATATACCGCTTACGTGCTATTCAATTATGTTCGAAATTCTTTAAAAGGCAAGTCTGATTTGTTATTAAGCATACTAAACCATAGATTTGGCAGTTATTGCGTACAGTAACGCTTAATATGTACACAATTTGCCACGTCTCGGTGGCGAGCGGCCCATGCAGTCCAAGAAAATGTGCTTACCAGAAAGACTATCAATCAATGCTGCGCTATACAAATATGATATTGTTGTTGTAAGAACTGACGCACGGAGGAGTAGAATAGCACTGTTATTCATTTCAATGTCGAAGTGTGTGGAAAGTTCTAAAATACAAACAAATATAATTATGTATAATCAATGTATCTGAAACATTTCATCATTATAAAGATTTTTATATTTAGTTACACATTTAATTATCTAAGTGTCCTTGAGAAGCAATTTTCGTCAATATGAACTTTGTCTCGTTGTCAGAACTCGAACATTGAACTGCTGATTAGGAATTCATAAATTGCATTTGCATAAATAACAACTTCGTCTTGTTTTAATAATGACTCTTCTTTCAGCTCTCTTCCGGCGACTTTGACGCCTCACATCAATATTTTGTCGTGATGTGATTCATTAAGTGTAGGAACTTAATTCTGCGATGCAATATATCAGTTTTTGGTTATATGTTTATTCGTACAATGAACCCTAATCATGAACATACACTTGTTATATTAAAAATAATTACAACTAATTTTCATGACCAAAAAAAAACCCCATTAAAACATGTTGTATAGTCTACCTGCTATTGAAACTGTCTTTATTTTCAATGTTGGCTTCGGCCTTGTTATAAAATAGGCTGTAGCTTTAGAATGTTGACTTCGTTAATAAATGTCTATACCAGGTGGCAACTTTCCTGAACAATGTTGTCATAAGATTTATTTTATGTTTTTATGGGTTATCTAGTCTTATGCTGACATTGAACAGCAACAAAAAAAACTCATTCGCCAAAGCTAATCAACTAAAAGTAATTGTGAATAATTCGAACTATATAGGGAAACCATTTTTAATGACGAATATGTAGAACATACACGAGATCGAGTGCAATATACTGTAAGTAACGTTACTGTTTATCTATATAAGGAAAGAAAAAGTCCGAAGCTCCAATAAAATGTTTTTATACACGAGATCGAGTGTAATATACTATAAGTAAAGTATCCGTTTATCTATATAAGGAAAGAAAAAGTCCGAAGCTCCAATGAAATGCTTTTTTATGTCTGTGTACTTAGTTAGCATAAACAATTGATTCAACAAAGTATGATACTTTTTGTTTGCTTTAGATTGATCGTTGCTTTTTAGACTGTGCAAAGGTGTACCCGACAAAGCTAACTTACTAAAAGTAAAGGTTATTATTCAAATGACAACCGTACGGGGAAACAATATTAAATGAAAACGATCTAGAACATTATTATAAATATTCAAGTCAAAAGCATTTAAGTTCCATTAATTGAAGTGTCATATATCGACACTTTGGAAGACAAATTGTCACTAATCTGATTAAGATTTTTTCTTGAAGATTTTTTCGTCTATTAATTAATAAGCATCAAATATTTAATTAAACGTTGTTTTGATCTCTTGATGTTCTTCGTCGCCGTTCGTCGTCAGCAATTGCTTCTAACGACATATCCTCTAAAACCCCTTGGCAAATGCTTATGAAACTTCACAGGGATGTCCTTGTATGACCCTCTACCAAACGTAATAAGAGAATTTTCATCCATGCCGAACTCTGATTGTAACGGGAACACAAATTAAAACCTTTAAAATTCTTCTCTGAAACTACTTAATAAGGCACCCAGTGGAGTGTGGCTGTTTTCTTTATACCATCTATACAGAAACTTCAAAAATCTTCTTCTCTGAAACTGCTTCTCAGAATTTAATTTAATACAACGTATATTATCATCTAATGACCCTCTACTAAATTTGCTAAATTGAATATGATTTCTTTACATGTGAGGTCTCAGTGGGTTTGGGCTGTTTCCCTTTACATTCCATACAAACACTTTAAGTTTGAAAATCCGTTGTTACAATTTAAATTTATGGAGTGTTTATACCACAGTTAATTCTTTATATGCTACACATGTCCTACAGGTATAATCATAGGTTGCATACGTTCTCTATCAACACGTGAACGATAATCTGTTGACATGTGAACGATAATAATATTATGTTGACACGTGAACGAAAGAGGGCAAATATCATTCTTACGTTTATGTGTGTCTTTATTTACATTATAACTGGTGTCATTTTGAAAAATGTTTGTAATATATATAAAAACTCGGAAAATTTCTTGTGATTTGTGAAATACTCGCAAGATCTAACTTTTGATTGCATTAAATTGATCGACGTTTTAGCCCTTCTGAGCACGAGCATCTACTCATGAACTTCTATGTCTATGGAAACCAAACTTTGCAAGACGTGTTCTTTGGATCATTCAACAAAAGTGCACATATGGGTCAGCTCCGCTGGGCCAATTTCAACAAACCTTTATGGTCCTCTTCCAAAAGTGCTCAAACTGTTCTGCTCGGCTGCAGTTTGATGAGTCAGTTGATCCTCTGCAAGATGGTGACATTATTTACATGAATTGAAGAATTTTGACAATATTTCATAGTGTTTTACGGTTTATATCTATAGTCTTAATTTGTTTTCAGTAAACACTGGATTGGATTGTGATGATTAAGTTAGTTCCGTTGGACTGAAGCTTCTCGTTTGTTGTATTTGCATGCATATCTATTTAGTCTGCATGCTGTATTGTTTGTTAATAATATTGTATTGATTTGTAAGCGGTTATCAATAAAAATGCAATAAGAGAAAGATAAATTCATTTATATAAACTGATATAGTTCAATTAATATATTGTAATATTTCAGAAGTATTTCCTATCAATTGCTAAGAAGTTTAATTACGTCGCGTGCCACCATTAGCATACAATACCCTTAGGGTATGTGTACAGACAAACTACATATCAGATTCAGATTAATATAGACATCTGGTATATGGGATATATTTATATTTCTGCCTGTCTGCAGTTTCTTCGATCAAAATCATAACGGAGATGTATGCTATAATTATGCATATTGCTATGATATATGATCATGGTTCTAGTGCAAGAGAATACAGTACGGACAGGCGCATCAAAGTTAACATTTCTGTTACACGGAGAATTCATATATCCGAGAAGACGATTTAGTTATTCTATATGAATTCTCGGGGATGAAAACTAGTCATTTCTCCGTCTCAAAGTAATGTCTACATGTAAAGTGTCTCTACACGACTTGATTTGTTTGAAATTTGAGGTAATCATCGCTAGCATTGGGTATGAGCGCTTATATTAAAAACAGAGGGCGTTAAAAGGAGACAATGGACATGAGACCTTATAATGTTCACGATTGCTGAACGGGTGAATCGTAACTTACATAACTTTAGAAAACAATTTAATATAGCTGAAAAATGTACCGATGCATTTTTACTCTTCAATGCTTGCTTATATTCATTTACGTCTTAAAATCAGCTATAAAATGACAAGAACGGTTGCCCTGAATTCGGCTTTTTGTATCTGCAGCCGCAGCTGGTGCTTCCTTATGTTGAAAAATTATAAATCCATCCGATGGTTAACCTGGATTGATCTTGGTATCAAGAACAGTACGAAGTTATGTGGTGAGCACTTCTAGACCTTTTCAGTTTTGTCTTTCGCTGGCGACCTGACAGCCCATTAAAGGACAATTATGTCAGTTACATCTACAATACATCGCATGAGCCGTCGGTGTTTACCCCGATTTGGCTTAAAAATTCATTCTTTGGTTTAGCGCGGGCACAATTTCTCACTTTTTGATTCAAAACATATTTTTTCCGGTATGACGAGAGACATCCCAGTGCCTTGTCACTATACGTATTAGGAAAGTTAATTCTTCGGGTGGTTAAGGACCTAAAAAGCACTGCTGGAATTTTATTAGATGTAGTTAAAATATGGTATGAGAGTCAATATTAAACCATTATGATTACAGACAATATGTACCAACCTTAAGAATTTATGTATATTAAGATGCTTGTGTCAAGCAAGTAGTACCGGTTTTGATTTACAAACCATTCAAATTACTAGATATACGAGTGAGTATCCTTTTATATACTTACTTACCTTTAAGCATATCAAATAAATATGTTCAACATCGTCTGAATCCCTTATGATGTAGCACTTTGCACCAGGATCGTATCCAATGTTAGGAAGCAATAAAAAACGTCCTAAATCAACACATCCAATTTGATTTGTGAAGTAGCAATTTTATCGAAAAAGTCATTCGGCACCATTCTTCTTTTCACAGCACATTAAAGCGGTAACCGTACTCTGGAGTAGAAGTGAACCTTTTCTTTTCTTAAATTGTACAAACCTATCAGTCTTTCATCAGTTTGATTTGATAACTGCATTTTTCTGAGTATGGTTCTCGGAACTAATAGTAGAAAAAAAACACGCACGACTTCGTATTTTGCCTTGAAATGTTATTTTTGTTGTGAGACCTCGAATATTTATTGTACACAGACGTCTCAAGTTATGATTTCGATACTTAGGTATTTGTTTCTTGAATTTTTAATATTTCAAAAATAATATAAGGTATTAAACTATCTATGATATTGTACACAAAAATCAAATATATGTGCTCGCTTTGCGACCACAGTATGCTACCCTACATTTGGCAGTGGAAGCATCAAATACGTGTATAATCGTGTACATGCGTACTTTACGTTCGTCAGTAAGTGCATATGCACGTGCGCTAATCTTTATGTAGCTAAATTGTTCAGAATAAAATTATATAAATGTGAAAACAGTCTAGAAAAAGTAGTACCTTCATCGAAGTTAATGTCTAGACAGCTTTTCCCTCAATATAACTAGTTTACACAGTACAAGTCATAATGCAGATGTAGTTAAGGGACTTTACGGCCGTAAATATTCAAATTTGAACGGATGTAATCACGGATATGTTTGAAAGATAATACTGTTTTATTAAGTTTAAAATACCCATCAATAAAAGCATTTCAGCGACAAAATGCATTTCCAAACATTGTGATTCGTACATCTTTGCAACACTTAACTTTTAATTCGGTATCTAATACAGCAATCCCACCGTCCATATTTGTGTAACCCTTCCATCTTTAAACTTCATAGCATCCCTGATATAGTTTACGTTACTATAGAACTTAAGAACAAGGAATGGTTTTATCTGATGTGGTCATTGCAAGATGTAAACGCCTTGGAATATTGTCAAAATTCCTCTCAAAGCAAAATAACGTGCTTATGTGTATATTGTAAAACTTTTAACTTTTACAAATCTTGCATTAACATGTATTTCTATAACAGCGACCATTTGGAAACCAAATACATCTGTAAAAAGTAAATACGTCAGTCATAACCATAGAAAGACGCTTACGATAATTCGTATAGATTGTCAAAAAGTAACATTTCAAGGCAAAATGCAAAACAACCCGTGTTTCTGTTTATCTTAGGCGATCGCGGTCAAAGCATTGGTGCCTGTTTTTAAGCATCTAGGAGATCACTGCGGTGTTTAAAGACATTTATTTTTCTGTAAAGAAATGTTTTAATTATTTTGTTTTATCTCCGTTAGCTGTGTGTCTTTTTTGTTGTTGGTATACATTTGCGTTGCTTAAAAATATATTATTTATGTAATACACGCAACATTTACAACACCCTCTTCCTTGCCATATCATAGCCACCCAATATCGATCCATAAGTTTTCATCTAATTATACTTTCCTGGGGTCGTTGTCTGAGGGAGACAATCAAGTATTTGATCAAATCTAAATGAATTCTAGTGATAGCATCAACCATTTTGTCTAGTTTTGCAGCCTGTAAAGTTCCCGCCTCCGTTGATTACTAATGACGTTTGTTAAACATATGTCTTAGTTGGAGCTCCTTTAAACATGAAAAAAACAACAGAATTATGAGGCGCATTAACTTGTCACCCCAAATTTAAACATACATAAACACCCGTAAATAATATTCTAAAAATGTTTATCACTTTTAAAATTCAATACAGGTGTAGATATTTTCAAGATTGCTTAATTTTTGGAACTTCGTCAATAGCTTATTATAGCTTTCAAAAAAAAAAACAGCTGTCTGGTACATCGAATATAATAACTTTTACTTTAGGTTATCCGTCTAAAAATTATAATCAAACAAGCCGCGTTCTAGCTGTATTTTCAAAACTTATTTTGATTTAGTTAGAGTCAGCTGCATCTGACTGTTAAATGTAAGGTACCGCACAGATCGTAGTGATTAAATACAAAAAATAAGACTTAAAAAGGGATTAAAATGATGAACAAATTCCAACTGTTTATTCTGATGGTTTTTCAATAGGCACAGTCAGAAAATCTTTTGGATTAAATTTGATAACTTTACTAATAGCATGTGTAAGAGAAATGTGATGATCGTTACACGTGCTGCTTATGCGATTAACAACATTTTAATTGGAATATAAATGTATTATCAAAATTAATTTTCTCACAATACTTTCCTCTTCTTTGCCTTGCCTATACCAAACGAGAAAGTTAATATTATGTGGATAATTTTGTTACATATAACCAAATAAGATGAAAGTAACACTTTTATATTTTATACGGAAACTGTCTATGATTTAAAATACCATTTAAGGACTATCTACAAGATTAGATGTATAAAAAAGTTTTAAAAAACGAGTAATTTCACAATTATATATGAATATTCAGATTCTTACCCTTTGATCCTTGCACTTGGTGACTGAAGAATTAATTAACATTTATCAAAATGCAGTAAATTATTTTGATCTTGTTGAATGCCTTGGATGACACAGAAAACAGGAACACATAAAAAGTCAATTTATAATATTCGAGACTCTGTTGACTATCACGGATTAGGAGATATGTAGTATAGACGTTAAGGTTGCTTTATAAATTAATCAAATCGTAACGGCGGGAAAAGGGCATCTTGCCACACCCATTAACCGATATCACTATGAGTAACTCACCATGACATGAGCTATTGATGCTGGTGTATCTTATCGTATAAGGTGTCTTATCTCGAATTATTCTACACCATTTTCATTGCAGTATTGCAGAGCAATAGAACGCGTGTCTAATACAGTTCAGCAACATAAAGTTTCATCGAATTATTTGACATTTCAAGAAAGCTCATTCAAATAAAACCAATCTCCGATTTCCATATTCTGCGTTACAAAACAAGGAAAATTCTCGAGCAATTGGAAATTTATTTCCAAAATTGTTAAACAAATTATCGTCTGCTGTTCAAACACAGATATAAAAGACTACCGAATATATTTTCTTTAGTGAAGACTTTACTATGTGTTCATAAAAGTATTTTGTGTATTTAATTGAAAGTGATCTGTTTATATGTTTTATTCCTGGTGAGTTATATTTAATTTTTATATAGATTTTAGTTTTGTTTGTATTTCATGAAAAAAAGTTCAAGCACTTTGCCTTGCTTTTTTCTCAAGAAAAAACCTTTAGTATTACTTTAAATATCCAAACCAGACAATTGGGAATGTTGACGAATCTATTACCATTTTTGTTTCGATTTTTTATGGAAGTTGTATTCCTGGCAGACAACCCAATACATAGTTTCGTAGGACTTCAGATTTGTTTTCTGAGTCACCGTTATTAGGGATTTGCAAAATAGCGAACAAGAAAATCCTGCTATATTAGACTAGGTCTGTAAAAATAATAGAAAGTCACTTGAGATGATTCCAATAGTGATGACAGGATCTCAACCGCAGACGACACTTCAAAAAACTGTAATCCATATAATGTCTATTCGGATTAACATATCTAATTACTTTTTATTATCTG
>JAFMSR010002115.1:0-25035 GCA_022818135.1 Saxidomus purpurata | reverse complement strand
CATTGATAGCTTGCGAAAGTTTTGGATTTATTGCCATTCGACTGTCAACCCTTGTAACACCGGATACAGCTCCTTTCGAATACAACTCATCGAAAGTATGATCGCTGGTAAACAGAAATTCTAAGGGCATAAACTGGCGTGTCCTGAGTATACAGTGACAAAGTAGCTGAGTAATAGCCTAGTAATAGCATAGTAAATTGTGAAAGAGTACCGTCGAGTACCATAGAAAAATATATCCCATGACAATAAGCGCACACAAACGAGAAAGTAATAATTGAAATGCAGGTGAAAAGCAGGTGAAAATCACAGTAGAAAAAGAATATACAGCAATGTTCGGCGAAGAGTATGTGAGAACGGATAGCCGATGACTAGGGCGGGCGGATGTTGCAGAGAGGGCACGGGAAAAGTGAGAGGGCAGAGAAAGGAGAAAAGGCAGACCTAAAACAATGGAAAAAAAAGATGACGGATGAACATTCTCATAATAAACTGATTTTGCATAATATAAACTGTGGTTTCGCTTGCATTTTCTGTTCTCAGAGGACCTATCTTTACCTATGCATGCAAAAGTTAAAAACAAAAATAATATCAAACAGGGAATGCCACGTACCAAAAACGCAGCATCTCCAAAACGATGCTAAACCAAATTTTTCATCATCATCATCTTACTAGCTCCGTTGCTTATCATCACCATTACCAATATACAATAATCGCCATTTTTAATCAGTCATCATTATCAAACGCAATTACGACAGTTAAGGAAATGAACTACTGTAATCTTTAAAGAACACCTTTAGTTTCAAAACTGTGAAATAAGAGAAACACGAAATGTCGCAGTAAGTGACGATTGTATTTCTCGAAGTGGTATTCAAGTGTTTAAAAGTCCCTAAATACAAGACAAAGGGACATTCCGTATATCATATGTGCATATATACAGCTTTCAGTTATGATCACAGTGCTGGTGTGACCTTGACATTGGAGGTACGGACATGGGCCTTGTATCTATATGGAGTTTATATTTGCCAAATTATATCGAAATCTTTACATGACAAAGTTATAGCCCAGCCCGTACACAAAATATTAGACGGACAGACGGATAGTTCGATCGTAATGTGGTATCCTTCGGGTGCATTATCAAGCATAACTATAATTATCACCAAGCATCATTTACAAATAGTATTCATTATCTGTTAATTTTCAAAGTATGTTATATCCCAATTATCGTTTAAATCATATATAGTCATAAATCATCAAATAAAGCAACGTCATCGATCATCGTAAGAAGCGTCACATATAAACATCAATCATCAAATAAAGCAACGGTATATCTATAAACATCAATCATCATAAAAAGCAACGTCATATATAGTCATCGACCATTGCTAGCAATGTCCTATATAGTAATTAATCTTAAGCAATGTCAAATATATTCATCAATCATCATAAAATGCAACGTCATAATTAGTCATTGATTATGGTAAAAAGCATCACATATAGACATCAATCATCATAAGAAGCAACGGCATATCTATAGTCATCATAAAAAGCAACGTGACATATTGTCATCGATGATCGTTAGCAACGTCGTATAATACAGTAATAAATCATCAACAATGTCAAATATAGTCATCAATCATTATAAATGTAACGTCATAATTAGTCATAGATCATGGTAAGCATCGTAATATAAAGTCATCCATCATCGTAAAAAGCGTCACATATATACATCAATCATCATATAAAAAAACGTCAAACATAAGCATCATTGAACAGACGCAGCGTCACACATAGACATCAGTTATTATAAAAAAGCAACGTCACATATAATCATTGGTTCATCGTTAGCAGCGTCGTATAAAGTAATTAATCATAAGCAAGGTCAAATTTACTTATCAATCAATATAGAAGTAACGTCATAATTAGCCATAGATCATGGTTCTAAGCAGCGTCAAATATAGTAACCAATCATCATAAAATAACAACATCATAGATTATACAATCGTCTTCATAAGCAAAATCAAATTATCATTAGCACTGCCCCACATAGCCATAACCATATGCAACATAAACATCTATAACGATGATAATGATTATGTAAAGTATAGGGATCACTATTATAGTTAGATGGGTTTAATATACCAAATGTTGGTGATAGCATACCATCCTATTCCTACTTGTCTGAAACGGAGCCAAGATTTATCCATCGAGGCTTTTCGAATAATATTTCTTACTGCTATGGTCAATCCTTTTTGCGATCCAGTTCTCCTATCTATTCTTCTAACGCTGAGAGGATTTGATTCATTTTCAAATAACGTAGGAGAAATATGAATTTCTAGCAATGGTTTATCGATATCCCTGATAATTGTACGGAAATAGTAATTGACTTCAGAAAGGGCGTATCGCGATGTAGGGGGTAGGGGTGGGGCTTTGTCTGCTCAGTTTGAAGATGTAATGTAATAATTCGACTGGCAATTGTTAACTGTTTGGTTACGTATCACTTTAATTAGTCGTTATACTCTTTTGGCTACTTTATATATTTTCAACTTGTTCTAAATGTTGATGTAGAACATTGTTCATCATTTCATAGTTTTCTTGCATGTTTGCTTGAATCTTTCAGCAGTTGTTTGATACTGTGCCCTTGCCACTTTCCTCTTCCAGGTGGTCATTTGGTATATTTCCTGCCAATATGTGTCACTGTATCCCCATGCTGCATTTATATATACGCCAATGCTATCATCATCAATTGCTAAGCTGACATAAGGTATACCTTGATCATCCTAACGACCAAAAATTATAGTAGGTATATCGCGGTAGTATACTCCGTCGTTTGAAACAAACGTAGTATGACCAAGTCCGCTGTTAAAAAGAACAAGGCACTGCATTTTCTATCAGATTAAATGGTCACCGTACGTCTCGTCCGTTTTCATTTCTTCGATATATTTCAAGAAATCACCAGCGGCAATATTTACATAATTAGATCTATGACTTAGAAGGTGTCGAGCAACTTTTGAGGGTCCATTTGTATTCCCGATCTCTGAAGTTGATTAGTGAAAGCGTCAAATTGACAGTTTCCATTTGGTTCGGGGTCATTAATAAATCGCACATGTCCCTCTTCGCTAGTACTAGAGTCGAAAATACTAAGTTTGGTATCGTGAGTCAGCGGAATTAAAAACTTTTTTATGATGTGCAGCTTTCGTCTTCTGCTTGCGTTCAGATATTCTTGACGGGGTATTTTTATTCTTAACGATACGGCGTCTCCCTTATTTTTAGTTTTCCAGTGTGAAATGTGTTATGTTTCGACATCAATCCATTTCACTGATTCATCTTGGTTTAGCTTACGCTACTTTACAAGTTACATATTACCGTCTTTGCCTTTTTCACTTTTTAACCTTCTGGAATGTATCGTTTTTGGGGGATTCTGGATCTGAAAGGATACCCCAGTAGCACTTTATACCAACTGCGTGTGTACTTACAAAATCACCAGATCTAGCTCATCGTATTTTATAAAACATCCTTTCCATTTTTGTAAAAAAGATGCACAATGTACAACGAAAGTCGAGAACTTAATTTGCTGCTTTGTTTATTATGCATGTCAACTACCCAATTAAATCTCTTCCGTCCCTTTGTGGCAAATCGTTTTAAGGGTGCTGTTGGCTCTTTTACATTTTCCTTGGCTTTGAGGATGATAAGTTCAGTTTGATAGAATTCTTTTCACAGAGAGTTTTCACCTGTTCTTTAAAATCAGACTCATTGTCACATTGAAGCTTTTCCATCCGTCATTACGTCTTTTTCAATCTAATGTGAGTTCATCGTTTGAGGTAATAGCAAGCCGATCCCGGTAACGCTTGTACAGAAACATTTCCCTTTTCTGCTCACGATCTCCGAGTTGCACTGGCACGGACAATAAGTTCTTTAACATTGACCGGATGGCATTGTATTTCTCTACAGATAGAACCCCCAGAAATTTCTTCCCATCCTGAAATATAAACAATACATATCAGCATTATAGAAACATAATACTGATTATATAATAAGTATACTATTAGTTGCATTCTTATTGGTGTAAACCAAGTGAAAACAAACATATAAAAACATGCTCAAGCTTTAAATCGACTATTTTTTGCTATTTCAAGGGCAAGTAACTCAAGCAGCAACGAAGTGACGTTTTTCAAAAAGAATTTTGATCTTTTGCCTGTCTTACATGTATATTATAGACCCTGTTTTGTGTACATTCATAAGTAAAACACTTAACGGTAAATTTTATCAAGAAGCTAGAGTGCAAAGAATGCAATGTAATATATCATATATAATCACAAGTCAATAACACATTGCACGCAAAGTAGACGTAAATAATATGAAAGTCAAAATTTCTTACCTTGCCGGCTTGTTTTTTATCAGTCTTCTTATCTTTTTACCAGTTGTTTTCATCCAACAGAAACTGCAGGCTGGCTGACACATGTTGCCCATTCGAGCCAAAATGTTGTCGGAGCTCAGCTCAACGTCTCTGGCGGATGTAAGTTGAAAGTAATGTTGTTAACGTCTTACATGTAGGCGGCGTGATTAAGGTTTCGGCACATCAGATCCGCTAGGAGTTACTTTTACACTTGCGACTTCAGTCCCTGTTATTGCACGTCTATTCGATTTTACATTAGAATGGAACTAGAGACAATAGTTTCTGAGGTGTTTCGTTTCTGCGTTTTGCAAAGTTAAAATAGATCAGATCGGTTCACCATTGAGGAAGATGGCAAAAAAAACAGAGTTCTTTAACTCGAACATTTACATGCAGTATATTGAACAGGTTTACATTTGTTGGCAAATAAATACACGTTATAGGTGTCATGGGTGGGTTTATAACTTTACTTCGACATATGAAGAAAACAAACAATACAAGTTATGCTAATGGCACAAACAATATTTCTTTAATTGTGCAAGTTTCAATGGCAATTCATACGAAAGAGAAGTTACTGTGTCCTTATTTGTATTAAGGACCGGGCTAGACTTCAATAAAAAAACATATGTATATGTTTCGTACCATGACATTGTATGTATACTTTTTACGATGAGTTGTGACTGTATTAAACAAGACGTAAGTATAAATCTTTATTTTACATAGTTGTTATTAAAATTTGTCAAAACTCAAGAAATATTGGACAATTCTGTGAAAGGTACCCTTTTAGCCAAACTTTTTCACTACCGACTCCGTTGACCGAGAAACAGTTTGAATTGTCGGTAATGACCTTGATTTACTTCTAGAGATGCTAAATGCAATAATAGTGGTCTAGCGAAGAACGCAAACCATGTGAAACACTAGGTAATAACGTTACCGAGGTATTGATCGTAATAAGTTTTCGATGTCAGGGTCACTGTAATCCCAAACATATTATAAGTCATCTACTCATGAGGTCAATAATTGAAGTTTAAACAAGACAACGGGCAAACAGACAATCCTTTAATCCAAACACCACGATCATACAACAACAAAAACGCAAAAACGATAATTAGCCAAATAAACCTTTGAATTACGCAATTAACATAACTGAAAACAAGTCAAACCACTGTCTCCCACAGTTTGTACGTTTCTCTGCATTACTCTTAGAGGGACCTGGCCTATAGTCGTCAACATGCCTTTTGACCATAAACAGCCCGTTAACTATTTCTGTACGACTAAAATGACACGTTATTAGATATCGACAGATTGGACAGAAACTGTGGAAAATAGTCCACATATGGCTCCTAGCTTTGTTCATTTACCTCCCTTGAGCTCCAACCCTGAAATCAAGTAACCGTTTTATCAAAATATATAAAAACAACACACGACCCCTTAATTTCCCTAGATAAATAGTAGAAACCTAAATGGCCTAACACATTTAACACCTATTCAATATACTGCATGTTACATCTATTCCGATCTTGCTGTGTATGAGCTTCATTCCGTTTTCAATTTATTTATGAAATTCTGTACAAAACCACTTAAACTGCCACTTATGTGCTAGCGTCATATGAAAAAATGCAGGTTTATTGAAAGAAAATATTTCTTCAATATCAACAAAAAATTATTTAACCTCAAATTTTCATTCAACCGACACCCCAGGCCGAAGCACTGCATCCTGAATAGCGGTACGGGTCCTTGTTATTCTATAAACATTCCGTGCCTTGTATTTGTATACACGAATGATACGCCTCAAATACACGTCTATGTTGCATCGGGTCACTGGGGCGCTTAATTCTAAAAAAGGTACAAGAGTCCCTAACACAGCTCCTATTTGATTATATTAAGGGCGCTGTATTCGGCGAATAAAACACCTCAGGAACTGTTTCCGTTTATGCTCACCGAGTACAGCTCTCCGCGTAGCTGGGAGTTGTATTAAAAAGGAGCTGTATCCGCTGTTACATAGCCTAAGGACATTTTCTTTTCTTTATTTTAGAGGACCATTGTCGTGGCAACATCGATCTGAAGAACATTCTTCTAATATGATACTAATTTATTAAGGATATCCTCGGAAGATAACAATATAAAAGTCACAAAATAAGACGTTTAGGAAAAGGATATTGACCGTCAACATAGACTATAATTATGATGGTACCAGAAAATATTCACTATCTCAATTTACCAAGTGTACTACATTGTACCTGTATAAATAAATTAGAGTTTTACGCCAAAATACGATATATTTTAATATACATGTTGATCATAATTCTAAAAACATGAACTCAAGACTTACATCCGTAGCGCCTTTCATTTATTTGTTGATTGTGAAAACAGCATTGATTGCAATCCTTTTGAAAATACCTTTGTCAAGATTGCGTGATACTGTGAATGTCATAGCATCTTGTGAAGATCTATATCAAGTTTCTCCTCCCAAAAGACCGAGGAATAGCTACCAAATTAATTTATCGTTTGCATTATACCCCCAAAACGAAGTTCAGGGAGGTATATAGGAGTCACCCGGTGTTTGGTCGGTCGGTCGTTCGTTTGGTCGGTCGGTCCGTTGCATTTTCCATGTCCAAAGCATAACTTGAAATCTACAGGTCAGAATTCAATACAACTTCATACAATGGTCAAGCACAATAAGAGAAAGCGGGTATACAAGAACTATAACTCTACTTTGACAAATTACAGAGTTATTGCCAAGAACGATAACTCTTTTTTAGTCTTATTTTGCAAAATATTTTGTTACAACTTACTTCTTCAGTTGATAAAGCGGTCTTTCGGGGGTATAAATAAAATTTAGTGATAAGTCTAGTTAGTTTCGAATTTCTGTATTTAAGGTTAAAATGCAATTTAGCAGATTATGAATATATGAATTTAAAGATGGGATCTTTGGTGATAGCCGAATACCTGCCAACTTCAACTAATTGTGAATGTTGCCAGAACTTGTTCTACAATCGATGTAAACTTAATTTGTGTTAACGTTACTTCATTTGAAATATTTCACGTTTAGTAAAAGACGTGTATGGGTCTTGGCAAGTTCACGGTGGGCCGAGACTATAAACAATTTAAAAAAGTAGATGTATACATGTAAAGGACTTTAAAATTCATAAATCTATGTTTACATTATGTTCACTTTCCAAATTCTAAAACATAGAAATAATCAGTATATGGTTAAAGTTTTATAACGAAAAAAAAAATACAAAGAGGATATTTGTTTGTTTTGAGTGGATATGGAATATACTTCACCGAGAAGTGATACAATTGTAATGTTTTCACGAGCGCGAAACGCGAGTTAGAATGTGAAAATTGTATCACATTGAGTTAAGATATGTATATTCCATATCCACTTAGAACAAACAAATTTTCTTTTTATTTTATGCAAAATATTAAAACAAAAACAAAATTATGTATATGCACTACTTAAAAAAGTAGTCGCGGCAGACCTATATCACCCACACTGTGACTGATATGAAATCTATATCATCACTCTATATTCCACTGATATCACACAGTATTTCATTAGTTAGCATAAAATAAAAAATATTATTAATGATATAATTTTTGTACGAGATCGTACATTTTGAAGTTGCGGAACGACTTGTGATCCGAGACTGTAGAAACATCAGGCTAGCACGTTTTCAACTATATAGGGATTAAGACAAATACATCCTATTTCGCTCATTTTTATATAATATTAAAGATACCTAGCAGTAAAAAATTCATAATGTTTTGAACTGACCTTTACTGTATAAATGTGACGTCTGTCAATGAGAACACATGCACCTTTTGCTTCAGTTTTGGAAACCAGGTTTTCGTCTGAGTTTGAATGTAGTTCGCACAGTTTATAGCGACGTTTGTAGTTAACTGCTAGGCAGTCTGGCACTGCTGCGCATTCCTCAACACATTTCTCTAAAGAAGCTTGACTGAAACTATGTAATACATCTTCTGACGATAAACATTTGTTGAAACTAGTTATCTTAAAATTAACAGCTCCTTCGGTTCCGGCCACGGTGAAATAGAAAAGTAATATTGAAAACCGTAAAATGTTTTGTATTATAAAGTCATATAAAGTTTGCGGCAGCATCTCTCAATTGTTAACTACGATCCGTCCAAATGTATTATAAAATGGATAAAATTGAAGACCATATCAATGCTATCATAGAAACTCAAATATATATTTACAGTAGCAAACATGCATAACTTTATTTAATATGGCATACCGCAGTAGAACAAAACAAAAATCAATGTTCAATTTCTTTATGTTCGTTTCAAACTTTATGCATGTCAAAAGAATTATTCATGAATAATTTCCTGCGAACCGTCATTTATGGGCTATATACAGATGTACCTTTATCATTTATTCATTTGAAATATTAGATAAATTGAATTAGACAAAACTGTTTTACATATATAATAAATAGATGCTATACATTTTGTTTTACAATATATGGTGTTGATTCGAACTATCTGGTAACAAGCTCATTAGATTTGTTGCTTGAAATGTTACTTTGATGGTATGTACCTTTGAAGTTTGGGAAAGTTTATTTGACTTCGTAATTATTCTGAATGGTTGACATTTATTATGTTTGACGCTTTAATTTTGTAATTTCTGATCTATATTTATAAAATATTCATTTTTTACAATAAAAAATACAAAAAGACTGAAACTTCTAAAGAAACGTTTGAAAATCCCTACAGATATTTCTTCTTTTTTCTCTTTAGCGTGAGTTATGTTTTGTATAGATCTATTCGTTCTAAGTTGATGAACTTGACAGCAAAAGCTTTTTATAAACATCATGTAACAACTCCCTAGACATCGTCTTTCGTTTTTCTTTCTTTTTTTCATGTATTAAACCTTATTATTACATAGCTTTCATACCTATCATAGCCGACCATTGGACATTACAGAACAGAACAAATTTTATTAAAGACTTATACATATGTGCATCGTCTTGTTCACATTGTATTCATTATTTTCATTAACGTAATTTTTAAGAACATGCATTTCTTAATGTGACAAAGCGTATAGATAGAATTAAAGTAAAACACAGCCTTTATATTAAATCTAACCATTTTACATAATATAGTTAATTTTGAAATTATAATTTTGTTTCATATCTGATTTTAACATGTTCAAAATATATTAAGAACGGAAAAGAGGAGGTCAAACAACTTTGACAGTGTTCAATTATGTTAGTTAGTTAATTGAGATTTGATTTAATGCCTTACTTCTTTGCAAACCTTCAGTATATTTATCAAAGTAAGAGCTTTACAATAAAACCACAAAATTAAAAGATTTTTGAAGTTATAGATGCTGATATTTGACTGCCCTTTACGCAGAAAAAATGTTGACTCGATTACCATTCCTGTTACGCAATTTTGTTTCAAGTACTAATTTTAAGGTCGCATGGCTACATAGATCTGTTGAGAGTTTAGTTTTTGTATAAAGACACCCGACAATAGAATATACGAACCCCAGTCCATCTGAATGGTCAATAGCATTTAACATTTTGACATCAAATGCTTATTTAGTTTTTGTTTATTAAAGTCCCCGGGTCATTTTGAACTAACTGATATAGAAAAATTAAATCTACTGATAGGATAAGGATAGAACCATGTTCTATTCACTGTTAAACAATTGACATAAAGCCTTTGTTTCGAATTCAAGTCGTTTCTTTGTGAAAAAGAGTTGCCAGAAAGCGTTTCTTATTTTTGCGCAATATCATTGAAAAAAATACAATAAATATTATTTCCGGTGGTAAGACCTCTTTCTTGCTAAAGTAAGAGCTACTTGTAAGTATGCCCCAGTGTCTTTAAAGAAACAATAAATGTACACATCCCTTAAAGGCCCAATACTAAGGAAAGCGAAAATTCAAATATACTTTAAAAAGCACAGAAATATGTTATTTTTAATAAAAAATGAAAGTTGGTATGTAGAAATTGTAAATAAATCACAGTACATGTACACATATTTTTCTATGCACTTAATTTTCGCTTAGTAGTGGATCTTTAACAGCATCATGCACAAACCTCACCAACAACTAGACTTACACACAGAAGAATGAATCGTTTAACTTTAAGAAATGACAGCAGGCATGGTATACATTACATCTGAAAACAATGGACTACAAAAATGAAAATGCAAAAGCAAATTACATTACATACACATACATCGTGTTTGAAATTACTTTTTGTCTAACCGCAGAATTTTTACTTTGGCAAATCAATAGTTATATACAGCGTCAGTAAAAAGGGGAACGATGCTGATTTACAAATAACAAGTAACTAGTAGGCTAATATTCATTTTTATATTTACTACAATAAAAAGCGCCGCGCTGACCATTTTATTTTCGTAAACGCTTCAAATAAACTCTAACCTATACATAATGTAGCCGCAACACAAAAGAAGAAACAAACACACATACTCGTATACGTAGCCGATAAGGTTAGCTCTTATAGTGGTCTTCAATGTATGTATTCACTACAAATATATGTGAAATTTTGCAATCAGTTTAACACTTCAAAAATATTAATAAAAGGAGTCATCTACTGGGTCATGAACGGCCGAACTACAAAGTTTGAGGTCACTACACCAATGTTTTCTTTACATTTAAAAGGAAATACCCTACATTTAGCAGATGATATTCTTGAAACAAAGATAATGTATTCAATGAACATAAAATGATAAATAAATATAATTTTAACGAACAACGTATAGCGTAAAATGCTTCCTTTTTCGACAATTAATCTATAAAGAGGCATTCTGCAATAAATCGCATCCATGCATTAATTGTACAACAACAACTCTACATAGATTATTAGATGGTTAACAGTCCTGTAGCATATTTTAAACCGCTGATTTTATCGATAATGACTGGAATGCATAGCTGAAACTTTTATGTCAAGTTATAATACTACCAGAAATTCTTAGCTATTACACTGATGTTTTTGGATGTTATTTAGTTTTGTATCAGTTATAGGGTATGTCAATATGGCCTTTACCTTTGACCTGTCAACTTCAAAATGGATATTTTAAGTGTTATCATCTTGTCGTGGCAAAACCAACCGATCATGTATGAAGACCTTGAAACCTTAAATAGTTATTGATCGGATCAATTCTTCACTATTAAAGATCACCGTGACCTTGACATTTGACCTCAAAACCAATAGAGGCCAAATACGTACTATGACCAACCAACTTACCACCTTTGAGGAACATACGCCAAAGCATTTTCTAGTTATATATCGAAGAATTTTTGGTCTATCGACAAACCGACGGACCGGACGTCCACACGATTATACCCTCAGGTGGTATTTTCCATTATAATTTTTGGAGTCTCGGTTGATACTAAGCTCGAAAGCAAAGTAATGTTAATCTTCGCTGAATGGCATTTTAACACTCATGTGTGAATGATAACAAAGTTGTTGTTTAAATGATAACAAGTAAGTTTGTGAGAAAGGCTTAAACGTCTATTTACGCAAGATAAATCAATGCGCGATCACTCTTATAAAATTATGCGATAATTTGTCTTGTTAGTGTGACCGTAATAAAATGAAGACCATTGCAACATCACCATTGATGTAAATTCCTAAATGCATGGCATTTTTAATAATTGGTCTTGTTAGAGTCCAATAAGTATTTTCCTTAGCGTTGTTTATTGACTCATAAACAACTTAATTTTCTGTTTTCTCATACTCAGCTATAAATTGTTCTCTCAGTTTTATTGGTATTTTGCTTGAACTGATAAAAAGACAAAGTTAATATTTGGTGCATGAGCACTGATACATATGATTGATTGCTTCCTAACACTAAACGACCGACTTAGTAAGAAAAGTCCGTTTGCAGCTTTGAGAGTTTTTATCTAATTACATAACGATGAGCCTACTATGATATGTTTTTTTAATCAGGGGATGGAATACATTGAATATGGCGATTATACTGTAAACGAATTATATCTTGCTTGGATATTTGCCGACTAGATTTACTATGAATATATATACAATCGCAAATAAACAGAAATACTTACATCTAGGAAAAATACATTGCAAAGTAACAACATAATCTACATCGGGGGACTGAACAAAACACAACAAGAACATAACATTTAATTTTATCAAAAATTTAACAAATATATCTAATACAAAAATTAGCCCATGCATAAAAACGTGATTTCATTCTGAAAAATTTCAATCAAGTGTCCATTTCAACAAGATCTTATACAGTACCTTAATAAGTCATTAAACGTAACTATCCGTTTTCTAAGAAGAGGATTTTAATAGTTTTTCCTATGTCAGCCAATGTTAAATCAAATGAACCCCGGGGCCTTGTCAATTTTTACCCAGGGTCATGATTTAAACAGTATTGATAGCGTACTTTGCAATGCTATATGTTAAATATCTAAGCTCTGGGCCTCGTGAATACAAAGAAGATTTAAAAAAATGTTTTTCGTATAAAAACCTATTTAAAATTAATTGACCCTCAGAGGGAGAGGGGGGGGGGGGCATCATGACTTGAATAATTTTGGTAGAAGTCCACTAGACAATGCTTTATGCCAAGTATATAAGCTCTGAGCCTTCCGGTTTTTGAGACGAAAATTTATTAAAGTTTTCCTATTTGTTACCATAGCAACTAGAGCTTTATATAAAATGGAACTATTTCAACAAATTTGGTAGACGACCAAAGATGAGCAGTAACTGAATAATTTTCTAAATAGATTTCAAAAGCGTTAAGCCCTTAAAAAGGGTTAAGTACGGTACTTGTCCAAACTTAACCGATACTGGGTTTTAAAAAAGCGATACTGATTTTAATTTAAAAGTCAGAGAGAACCGCGTTGCTGTCGCGATTTGAGAAAAGGGTTTATATAGAACTCCCCTTAAAAAGAACGTTTTTTCTGTATAGGTATGTATTTCCATCTGAAATGTAGTTAATGTTGATGAGATATTCTGCAAGACATGCAAGTTTTATTGTTTTTCTTCTAACATGAAGTTGTTAATTTTTGCGGCTTTCTCCTGTCTTCCAATTTTCCCATTTTTGTTTATTATAGAACATTTCTATGATATGCACTTTGGGATGACATGTAACAATCTTGTTGTTTAGGCTTGATTATTGACTTCTTGGTTTGCTTCTTTTCTGATGTACAATCGTCCCAGACTGAATCACTTTGCAATATAATCCAATATAGATCATACAAAGGTCATGTAAACATCAAAACTAATATTGTGACAGATTTTCTTAATTGGGTATAAGTTCAACATGATAGCTTTAAAATTGGTTAAGTATGACTACTTTTATTCTTCATACGGAATGTGCAGTTCCATATTTCTTCAAAATATATCCAAGACAAAGTTTCAGACATTTTGTAATAACAGTTGAATGAAAGTGCAGTGAGCTAAGGAATGTACGAATAACAGTCATAAAGATGTCTTTCTATTTATTTTGAATTCATTTGTTTTGAGAATCAATTTTAACAAAAACTTTATGAAGTCCGAAATGGAAGTTTCTTATCATCTTTAGTATAAACAAACTGGATTAGATTATTGTTGGAATCTAAGCTAGATATTATTGTTAGCTAATTATAAGGTTCTTGTTACCAGTTAGTTATGAAACGTTGAAAATTAAGATGCCGCATTATTGTGAAATATGTTAGTAAAATAAAAGTTAACACATGAAAAAAAAAACCAAGAGGATTCCCTAGACTGTATACAAAGATAATGATAAAGAATACTGCTGTCATTTTAAAGGGATCTCACGAGCTTGGAATATAGAAGAAACGGTTCGGATACCCTTTTATATTTAGCTAATAAACAAAATCAAATTGACCAGTATATAGCAGATTGGCAAAGTAAAATGCGATTATCAAATAAAGGCAAACTTTACAATCTGTGTAAAGAACAGCATAAACGTGAAGATTATTTAACGATATTGCCAAAACACGTGTACTCACCAATTCTCAGACTCCGAACAGCGAATCATAAATTCCCAATTGAAACTGGAAGATGGTTTAATATTCCGTACAATGATAGATAATGTCAAAAAGTTTAAATGACTTAGGTGATGAGTATCACTATCTTTTTGTGTGCAAACAATTTAGCGCTCAAAGAAAGTCACTTATTCCTTTACACTTTTATAGACATCCAAAGTTATCAAATATAACCAGCTTTTAAACAGCACTGATATTGATACGTTAAAGAATCTTAGCACTTTCACTTCTATTATCCTTAAAAACGTTAATCCATGATATCATCACACGTTCCAGATGTGTGTGCAATGAAAAACAATTTGTTTAGACTACAATCATTGAATTCATTATACAATAACTAAAACTTGTACTTTCCATGCTTTCCACGTGCTGACCATTGATAAGAAACAAATTCTCCCAACTCTGTATTGTTGTAATCGTCTACCGTGAAGTATATTAATACTCATAGTACTATCAAATTTTTGAAAGAAATAGATAGTTTTCAGCACTGCCCCCACCCCACACCCATCACTTTGAAAGAATCAGTAAATGTACTGTTGATGTTTATATTTCTTTCACTAGTACTGTTAAATTGTGTTACCTACTCTTGTTTATAAGTAATATTTCTTACATGTCTGTTGTTACATATGTAACCTGGCGAAATAAAAAGAATTGAATTGAATTGAATTGGCTTACTGAACATTATTATTAAAAACAGAAACTGTATTGAAGTTGATGCTAGCATTGATTTTCACACAAGTGTTAAGTTGCAGTTTTAAACTCAGCAAAAGAGTTACCTTTGTCATTTGATTATTATGACTAGATATACACAAAATGTTCAGCTTGCATGTGGAAATAGGTGTACTATGTCTAGTTACTGACGGGATGAAGTAAAACACATATAGCTACGCTATAAAAACAGTACGTCATTTGTTTCAGGTGTGTAAAAATAGTTTCTGTTTATATGAGGTTGTAAACGTGTTGGAGTAGAGTGTCATCAGAGAAGCTGGGGAATCTGCACACTGCATACATGTAGTAACTTTATTCAAATAAATTTACAAATTACTTTTCCGTTACCACTGGGATTTTCGTAACTTGGAAAAATTCTTAAAGTATTTAATAAAGTTTGATAAGGACTTAAATTTCGAAATGAATCGCAGTAAATCTTCAATACTAGGATTAAACAGATTATCAGTAATAAGAAAAAAAAGCGATTACATTTGTAAAACCAAGAAAGAAATGGTCATTCAGAAAGAAACAATATACCTAAGATATACAACATTCATTACATATGTAACAAAACAAGTATCTTTGTATTGGATAATGTTAGATATCAATTCGTTTGTACAAAGATGATCGCCATACACCGCCACACACTTCGTCGGGGTCTCCGCTACAAGGCATGTTGCATTCCGTTTCGTCCACATTCTCTAAATAGCGTGGTATGTTGCCGCAGAAACAATGAGCACTGTACTTTAATAGAATGAAAAAAAAATGTGTAGATTATTAAGATTAATGCCATAATAGTCAGTCTAAACATTAACAATAACTTACTAAATTTTTTTCGCTCTCCATTTGTTTGTAATAATGCGTTATTAATTCAAGATGTCTCATACTTTATTTTCGATATTTCCTGTAGGTTAGATGAACAATTACATTAATCAGCTACAAGTTACTGACTTTATGAAAAGGAAAAATGTAGCTTTACTTGTAAAAAGAGACCAAGTGTGCTATTGTATTACCATTTCACATATATGTGAGCATAAATTATATGAAATATACTTGACGGCATCTTTTGAAATTATTCCTAATTTGTTGAAATGAAATCAAAGCACTGGAATAGAACACTTTGAGACAATATTTGGTCTACTAAACACTTCATACAGTTAACATTTACCTCCGTGAAAGCATACCCAAAATTCAGATCGAAGCAAAAATGAACACAGGACTCTGTTGTCATTGATGTGCTTCTGATTTGTCTGTCTTCAAATATTCTGTAAGAACGGTCTTTGTAGCAGCCCATGTACTCGAAATCTAAATTCAATTATGTCATTGCCTTACAACTAAGATCGAATAGTGACGTTTAGATTATCAAGACATCGAATCATTATTTTAACATGAAAGTACATTCTTACATTCTAAGATATATTTTGTTTGTGAAATAGCTCAAAGTACTTGCAGATTGCCATTTTCCAAAAGCATGTCTTCTTTTACATGCTATATGTCTTAAATGGACATTTGGAACAGCCATGTCCATTTCCAAATTGGAACGTCAGAGCTTATACATAGATAGTCTGAATTTTATGAAGTCCTAGTTAGACAGTGTCAAATTCGTAGGAAGCATTGCAAAATATACTTAAGGACTAAAGTTCTGTCCGGTTCAAAATTGTTTGATTAAATTTTAATTGTACGTTACTTTTGATTTTTTATTTGCAAATTTATATTTTGAAACTACGTGCTACATCACAAGGTGCTAAGAATTCATTCTATACAAAAACATTCAATCAACAGTGACGGCATAAACCATGAATTTCACATTTATCTAAATTTTATGTACAAGAAACATATAATCACAAACATTTCAAGTGACTTTTGTAACCAAAGGGTAGTACTCAACAATTACCAAGCTTTGAAGATAGCAAAATTTGCGTGTTTTATGGAGGTCAGCGAGCCTACATCACATGGTGCACGTGCGTTAAAGGCCCACGAACATTCTACTCGACATCACGAACATTGAAAGTGTGTAAATTGATTCGAAAATGATGATATTCTTATGCTTTTCTAATTATAAATAAAATATTCAATTTCAGTTTTTATGTTACTTTAATTATACCGGATATAACTTTTGTCCTTGAATATAAAATCATGTCGCAATGGTTTGTATACCAGTCATTCAGTGTATGCAGAAAGAAAAATATCGTAATTTAGTAAGGCGAGGCTCAACACCAGGAGATATGTAAGTTTCTGGTTAAACTTGAACAGCATCAAACTGAAACTCATTTTCAGTCTATCTTTGTGAAGAGTAATACACACAAATTATAAAACAACCGTGTTTCTAAAGATGTTAAATAATTAGATTAAGCATGAATTACTTTTTAAGCATTGTGGGTAATATGTCCAGGTCCTATTCTCCAGACAAACAGAGTAAGTCATCTCTTCTTTTTCTACATGGTACTTGTTGCATTTGTATTCATATCTTGACCCTTCTGAATTCTGGTTTCCAAATACATTGCCATCCTGTAGCTTGAATATAGGACAAACTGAAAAAGGAGTCCTTTTATTTATCTTTTCATCATAGATAGTGAAACGAACTTCTGCAACTTTTCTGCGGCCAGGTATAAGGTAACAACTACTTTCAAGGTTCGAGAGATTTTTAAATATGTAAGAATACTTTAAATGGTTATCAGTTTTGTAAAACACACCGTATGAACAACTTCATTATGGTGAAATATATAATACATCTTACCCTTTTTACATAATGGATTTATATGATGTTACAATTTGTTGCCTTTAAATGACACTTAGTGGAGTATATGTAACTGCATAAAACCAAACAAATACTTGGTAGTTTTGGTGTAAAATTAAATAATTGAAGTTTTCTTTGCCATTTTAACACTTTAAAGCTGCTCGCTCTCAGTTGCCGTTGATTGTTTTTTAAATTGACATACTTATTCATAAATATAAAACTAAAGGCTGGAATCAAAATATAAGCAAAAATCTAGGTGGGAATTTGTAGGAATCGATTGAAAATGTCGGTTACACGGCACCACTACACTATATGTTTATATTAAAATTTGAAAAGAGTTTGCAACGCTTTTGAATTTAGTAGCGTATTTTTTTCAGTTTAAAGATATTTTACTGGAGCCTTTATATATAACTTTATGCTCTTAAATACGTTATTTACATACAGTTTGAAGAACTTTATTTTTTTTACCAAAATCTGAGAGCGAGCAGCTTTAAGAATAGCACAATTCTGTTTTATGCCATGGTGGTAACTCCTTTGTCCGTCTGTCCGTAAACTTTTCTCTGAATACGCTCTACATGTCGCAGTTTTCATTTGACTTGCATCAAAGTTGCTCAGAAGGTTTTTTGCAACATTACTATGGTCCCTCTTAATTTGTGGGTCAGTGGGTCAAAGGTGAAGATCACAGTGACCTCTTTTAGACTTGCCTTTATACAGTAGTGCTCACGTATAACTTTGCAAAATGTTCGTGTATCGTGCGTTCCGTTTCTATTCATCGTGCCCTTATCGTTCGTGCATTCATAGTGCATGATTCAGATCGTGTATCTTGTAACGCATCGTTCGTTCCGTGTGATGAACGTTGCACGATAGGAATTATATAAAAGTGGTCCTAGATAGTACACACGGCCAATCGTGTAGAACGTTTGCTCGTTAGCCTAGACATAACGCATATTATTTATATCATTGTTCAAACATCGGATTAAATTAAGTAAGAACTATTGATGAAATAAAAGAATCCTTCTTTGAATTATCTAAACTATTGTTCTGTTACATGTACATATTTTTTTCTTTTTCTCACGAGAAATTTGATGAAAGCGATGTTGACCTCTTGTGAAACCAAAAGTAAACGTTCTGCATATCGTGCAAGATTTACACCAGATATAAAGAACGATGTGTTATTCTACCGACGCAAAGGATATGGGATTTCACTTATGTGTAAATTGCTTCTGTCTAGACACTCGGTAAAGAGCTCAATGTAATTGTAAAAAGAATACGTCGAATGGGACTTTCCGTCCTAAGATTATTTACAACATTCAATTATAGATTTAATTAGTACTAGTGCCGCTATTCAACTACTAATTATTCTGATGATCTGTTTGGTTTTACTGTAAATTATCAATAATCTAAGAATTTAAGAGGGTTTGATTAAGTTCTTACATTGTAATTAGACATCTGTTAATAATGGTGTTGTTAAGCAAACAAGCAAACGAAAATGTCAGAGTTAATCGAAGCATCGTTTTTCGTTTCGTTCATCGGGAAGCGTGTATCGCTTTTATCGCTCATCATTCATGATTCATTCATCAGTTGTCGTGCGTGCATCGTGCGTTCCGTTTGCATGCATCGTACGTTTATCGTTCGTTCCGTGTGCAAAGTGATACCTAAGCAATTAACGCTCTACAGGTCACGGTTTTTTTCAACTTTCATCAAATGTGCTCAGAAGGGTACCTGCAACATGTAGATGATCCCTACCGTTTTTAGGGCGAATAGGTCAAATGTCAAAGTCACAGTGACCCCCGATACCATTTCCTCGATACCGCTCTACAGGTCAGTTTTCTTTCAACTTTTATCAAAATTGCCCAGAAGGTTTCCCTGTAACATTTAGATGATCCCTTTTATTTTTGGTCACAGTGACCTTCATTAGAATTTCCTTAATAACGTTCTACAGGTCACAGTTTTCATTCTATTTTCATAGAACTTTCTAAGGAGGTTTTCTGTTACAACTAACTGATTCCTATTTATTATACGGGTAGTGGGTCAAAGATCATGGTCACAGTGACCCGAACTTTGAAATTCTTTTTCGTTCAATATCTTGAGATCTGTTTGCGCCAAAGACTTCAAACTTCATGGGATGATTAGTCTTACTAAGTAAGTTATCCTTATCGTTTATGGGGTCAGTCGGTCAAGGTCTCAGCAACCCTAACCCAATATCTTAAGAATTTACATCACCCACAGTCTACAAACGTCATAGGATGATTGGTCTTACTGAGTAGATCCCTACTGTGAAGAAGGGGTCAAGGTCACAGTGAACTCTGTAAGCATTTCCTGTGAAACATTGCATAAACTTTTCACAAAACTTACTCAGAACAGTCCAGTTGGGCCTCTTGTTAAAAACGTTTGACGGTACAGTTGGACATACATTGTTTTTTATAAGGACGGCAAAATTAGAAGTTGTACATGTGAATTTTGTCTTCGTTAATAAATATATAGCCAAGTTTCATTTACATTTTGGGCCGCAGTTATATGTCTGAGAGCCATTCTCATCTTCGCAATTACCATTGGCGCCTTGATCCTGAAAGTATTAAAGGTGATGTTAGCATTTTGTTAAATACAGGGGCAAACAATTAAACGTAGCACAACTTTTTCTTTGTAAAAGATACAGCTTTGATTTACTGAGCGTTTTATTTGCAACTGTGAATCATACCAACAAAATTAGGAATCCTTTTGCAGCGGGCGTGAGGCATAACTTTAGTACTGGGAACAGTTCACACCCAATCTATATTTTTACAATTACTCTCAGGGGCGTAGCTGCCGTTACGTACAATACGCATGTGCGTATACATCGCCAGCAAAGATCGAAAACTTAAATGTCCCGAAAATGCAATAAAAATGAAAGGGTGAGGGGGTGAGAGTCACAAGCGATAGATCCGGATCGTACCTATTTGTTCTCGCAAAAAGGACCATAAATGGCTTTAAAATGCTCAAATTTTCCTCGCTCGCTTCGCTCGCTCAAATAGAACGATATGGAACTTCATTTTCATGAAAGCCTGCAATCTTAAAAACATGTAATTTTTCTCAAAGGACTAACAGTATGTATCTGTTAACGGGCCTAAAATATTCAAAACTATCCAAACACTCCTCGCGGGAACCTGAATACAGAACAATGAATCTCGACTATCTATTATGTCCTGATCTGTCAAAACGGTCTAAAATGAATTAAGAATGCCAAATTTCCTCGTTCGGCTACTGAAATAGGGAAATTTATCTAGCAGTCCTAAAAGCGTATATGCTTATCCTTTCATTTAAAAATCAAATTATTATATACATGTACCTAACATTGATACATATGTATTTTCCGCAAAAATCGGCAATAATCCGTTTTGTAAGGATGTTTCTCTTTGGTTTGCATGTCCATACCGTAAATTACGTATCGTTATATCGTAAATTACTTATCGTTGTGTCCTGGCTGTAGGGTTAAGGCACGTATTTTCGTATTACAACATCTGCAGAACCCCGAGGGAAGGTTGGTGCCCGTGCATGTTAGCAAATCCGGCTTTCTGGATCGCATTGTAATATTAATAACCCTTTTGGATATCAATGTATTAACGCACCGGTTTCACGAGGATAGAAACTGATTCGAAATGTTTCCAAGATGTTATGCACCAAACTGGAATCCTGAATATCAACATGACATGTAATGGTTAAGTTGTTCATGTTTACTGGGCTCCTTCCTATCTGTTTGGCGAAAAAAATGAAACATCTAATTATATATGCAGTTCAAATCACTATCTGCTGTAGCAGTCACAGATCCAAGCAACATCGCGAAGATAATCAAAATACACTAGAACTCTGCGTACATCGTCAGTAATTATAGCACGAGACGTTTGAGGACGTACCAGAGCGCCTGCCTGACTACAGGGCGTATTGGACTTATGAACATTCATATGGACATTGAGTTAATACAAAAATGATTGTGGACATTATTCACTAAAAGAAAGAGTCGAGCGTTTTGCCTTACGTTTTCTGGAAAGGCAATATCATGTATGCTTAGAATAGGATCTAAAATTATTTGAATAAACGCCGTGAAAGCTTTTAACTTTTTCTTCATTTTTATATCCCTTATGATAAATAACAATTCATAACACGAAGAATGGTCCCACTAACAGTACTAGTAGGCGGAGCGGGATTATATAAAGGCCATGTTTTATAAATTAAAACAGTTTTAACACGACACAGACTAGGCGAGAGAACTTTTCAAAGTTTGACAGTTTTGTTATTTCATTTCATATCAACTTTTGTTTCGTCTTCAATAGATACACAGGTTCTTTGGAAACGCATCTAGATCGTTTAGACATTGCTAAAACCCCAGAGCTTGTGGGGGCCTTCGGCCCCCTGGACCCCTGGCCAGGGCAAAGCCCTGAGACCACCGGGGGTCCTACGGCCCCCTGGCCCCCAGCATAATATGTGCGTACAGTTCAAATAGGTCTAACTACGCCCCTGACTATGGCATTGATTTCTTGCTCAAATTGGATAATCAATGGTTTGTAAACGTCTTCCAACAAAACATCAATTAGCCGAAGGACATAGTTAATTTTTCAGTAGCATTAAAGTGGAATTATGCCTATTCATTTCAAATAAAAATCCAGCTGAAATATATGTGTGTAAAAAAGGAGAGAAAATGATAGCGTTTAACCAACTACACCACACTCTTCCTGCTACCAGTACGAAATAATAACTGTTCTACTTATAAAGATCTATAAAACATATTATATGTACTTGTTTTATGGCACATCATTCTATGTTTTTTCAAGTGACATTTCTTTCGGTGATAAAAGTGGCAACGACCCAGTGAAACTAGACCACAGAATATATACATGTACAATGTACATATCGATTGTTTGCTGTATTGGTTGCGGAAACAGCAAACTATATTCAATGATTATCTCAGTAGAAACAAACCGTTTATCTTAATAAACTGTTTTATTAGTCCTTTTGATGCGTACATGAATAATGCAATGTTCACTGCTTTTCTAAAATCTTTGCGGCAAATCTTCTCTGCAAGCACGGAGAACCACTAATTGATCGGGACATCACCAGCCCAAGAGTCGTTCATAAACCGTTCAAGTCAAACACGTCAATTGTCCCAGAACGGCGGCGAATGCGCGTCGGTGACGAAGTTGATGTCTTGCATTCCTTGACATTTGTTTCATTTTAATTAAGAATTCCCGACAATCTACTTACATGAACATAACAAATAATAACCAACCCAGGTTTGCTTTTTCACCCTTTTCAAATCCACACACATTTTCTTATTTATTTGCATGATAAATGTAAAAATGCAAATGTTTAATGAATAGAAATATGAAGACCGGAAATCTATATAAACTAGAGCTATCACTAAATGTGATTAATACCCCCAAAAGGATTGCTTTATAAACTGAAGAAGTTCGTAGTAACATAATACCTTGCAAAAAACAAAAGAGATATGCTTAGCAGTTCCTCTCTATTGTGTGACCATGTGAAGTGTATTGAATCCATCTTGTGTTTTTCGAAAAATGCCCAGACAGGGAAAAGTAACAAAGGGCAAAACCCTGTAATTAGTCAAGAGGAGTTATGGTACGTGCACTGCCCCCTCTCACGTGCTTGACCATGTTGAAGTGATTGAATTCCAACCAGAAGTTTCAGTTGCTCCGGAAAGGAAAGAACAAAGGGAAAACCGAATGGTCAAGATGGGGATGGCCTGGCACGCCTTCCCTAAATGTACTTGACCATTGTATGAGGTTGTACTGAATTCCACTAGTAGTTTTCAAGTTATGCTTCGGACAAGGAAAAGTAACAAAGGGCAAAATCGGTAATACTCAAGTAGAGTTTAGTTCTTGACACTGCACTTCCTCTGAGTGTGCTTGATTGTTGAAGTGTATTGAATTCCCTTAGTTTTAGTGCCCAGACAAGGAAAAGTAACAAAGGGCAATACTCGTATTAGCAAGATGGAGTAAGTCTTGGACTGCACTTCCCTCAAGTGCTTACCATTGTGAAGGTATTGATCAACCAGTAGTTTCAGTTAGCCCTGACAAGGAAAAGAACAAAGGGCAATAACTCAGAAATACCAAGATGGAGATAGTTCTTGACACTGCACTTCCTCTGAGGGTCTGTGAGTGATTGAACCAACCAGTGTTTTCGTGCCCGGACAAGGAAAAGTAACAAAGGGCAAAACTCTGTAATAGTCAAGATGGGTATAGTTCTGTGCACTGCACTTCCTCTCAATGGCTTACCATTATGAAGTGTGATAACCAGTGTTTTCGTTTGCCGGAAAGGAAAAGAACAAAGGGCAAAACCGAATAGCAAGATGGAGTATAGTCTGACACGCACTTCCTCTCAATGGCTACCATGTATGAAGTTGTATGAATTCCAACTAGTAGTTTCGTAGCCCGGACAAGGAAAAGCAACAGACCGACCGACCGACCGACCAACCACCGGGTGACTCCTAAATACCCCCCTAAACTTCGTTTTGGGGGTATAAAAACAATTAAAGGAAACTAAATTTGGGTTACTTGCCATAATTCGAAATATTTCACAAGATAGATTTTCATGTACGAATAACAGACGTTTGTGTGCCATGACGATAACGATGCAGACGGAAAAAGAACAATGAAAAATCAATGTGTTTTTTTAACACTTCGGAACATAATTGTAGATTGATACATACCATTAAATAACAGTACATTTTTCATTTTTGGTCTAGAATATATTGTTCCTTTTAGCCAAAGATTCTTTACAATCGGTGTACGCTATAACCGTACATTTTTACATTAAAAACAAGAAGGAAAAACATCGGGCCATAAAAGCGCTCGTTATATCCGGAGTTACGTGATATCCGGAGTCACGTGATATCCGGAGTTACGTGATATCCGGAGTTACGTGATATCCGTAGTCGATATATTCGACGTTTTCTATATATGGCTATTTTTTAATAACGATAAAAGACCCCAACTTCAAAATTTAATGATATTTTTGTAAGAGATGTATTGTAAATTTTGACGTTGTGGAACGACTTTTGATCCGAGGCTATATAAGCATCACCATGTTTTCCACGATACTCGGACACGGTTTATGCGATTATACTGAAAAGTCTCATCAAAAGACATCATCTTTCGTTCATTTTTATGTATTAAAAATACCCATATGCC
>JAFMSR010002114.1:0-25046 GCA_022818135.1 Saxidomus purpurata | reverse complement strand
TACTTTAACAGCCGTGCAAATTTGTTTGGACACAAGTTCCAAAATGAAACACAGCGAGAAGCGCTTTTGAAAACCTTAGACGATATGAGAGCTAATTAAAGTAGCTATGTTCTTCAGTGTATACCATTGGATTGGAAATGGCCTCATGCTTGGGAGAAGTGTGCATCAGACATTACGTGTCTGACAAAACTGATTAAAGATGCTGAGGTACTTGTCGGAAATTACTTCAACACCGTAGAAAAAGATATCAAAGTTCGTTGGTTGTTCAGAGTAATGTTCAACATACTGCTACAAGTAAGTGTGAAAGAAACGCATCCGGAATTCATTTTTCGCACTTTGAAAGCACTAACGGACAATCCACCAGAAGACGTGGACTCCGACTTTATACAAATGACAACAATATATTTGGGACTTAGATTTGCTATGGCATATTTCAGGGAAATTACCTTACATGAAAACGAGGCATTTCAACATCACATTCAATCAAGATGTATCACAAATGCTAGTATGGTAACAGTGATTTCACGCACAAGTTTAATGGATGCAATGTCCGGACATCTTTACCTCGCATACATTCATCACGTCTTTAGAGAGTACTCTAGGTCAGTTGAAATCATCGAAACTTTATTACACCAGCACAAGCATTTGGTTTACCCTGGATGGAGCTCAAAGTATGATGGCATCCGACTACAGAGTAACGGCGTGTCCAACCAAGAAATGAGAATGAAATTTAATTTGGAAGAAGAAGGAAAATATAATGCTTATGATGCAATATTCTCACACAGAGATGTGCACTGTGTCCCATTCCCAGTCAAGTTTGAATGTGCAATTGCCGCCCAACTTGACAACGACGATAGTTTTGTGCTTATTCATCCTACCGTGTATGCATACTTCCTGCTGTGCTATGGACACTTTATGTCAGGCAAGCATTCCAAATTTAAGGCGGCACTAAAGCTTCTTCAAATGACTGTTGACGAAACGGAAGGAGGGCGAGAAAGGCACCATGCTCTAAACATTCTTTCCTTCTGTTACCTCTTAGGTGGTAACCTGCAAAAGGCATTTGAAGTCTTGAGAGTATCTTTAAATGAGACAGAACAACTGAGTGACGTCCCAAATGCAGCTGCTCACCACATTGCTATAATTCTGTACAAATGCTTTGTGAAGCGGTAGGGAATAATCCTTTTTAACTATGATCGGTGACCTTTCTAGTCGCTGACATGTCACTGATGGATATAATGTGTGAACAGTTCTCCATTGCATAACATTAACATATTCTTCCGTGTACGCAGATGTTGATAGAAAAATGCAGAAAATGTAGAGTTAATCTAGTCCGAGCTTTAAGTCCTTCTTTTGATAAAAATAAGTTTTCCTTATATATGAAACAATGATGATTATATAAATTATAAAGAAGAACATGACCGTTTGTTGTTGTTGAAGTTTCCCTCATATTATGTTTCAAACTGTAATATGTGGTTCATTTCAAGGACACGAAATAAACAGATGCAATAGGCTGTTGAAAACAAGGGTAAGATACAGTGAAACGTTTTAAAATATCCTTGCAATAAATCTAAGGTATCCTATTGGCTTAACAATTTTTCGGGAAACTCCTAGGTAGAGTAAGTATACCGTCAAGTAAACAGTAACAGAAAGGCAGTACATTTGGTAAAATGTCCAATACAAGCTGCCTACCATGTAACTTGCTGATGTAAAGTGATGCACGCCCGTGCATGCTGGTCATCATCTGCTCTGATCACCTTTCAGTCAGTAAAGTTCCTTTGAACTACTAAAGATGCTTGACAGTCGAGTGATGCATGAAATATAGCCACTTGAAATAGGTGATAGTTTGATACAGTTATATTTAATACTAAAATAAGATGCACGTGTCTTGACTTCTAAAGGCAGGTGGTTACGTAATTGAGGTGATCAATAACAAAATGTTCGTGACCTGCAAGTTATACGTATAGCAGTATCATTATTAAGCTAAGCTCTTAGACAGAAAACAGTGCAACATTGTAACAGTCTATCAACGTCGACGTAAAAATGAAAATCTGAATATGAAAATCTTTCCAAGATTACAGTACATGAATGTTACAGCGTGCCAAACAAAAAGTTCCTAATACAAAATGCAGTTTACTGTAAATCTCAGTAAAGTTAAAGTAAACATCTTTTTAACTATCCTAGTTAAAATGATAATCATTAATGCACAGAATCTTTAGGTTCATTTTCGTTTCACCTACTAATAAGAAATATAAATCAGTATAAATTATTTTAATACGTTTTTCAAATCATTCATTGTATTTAAAGTATCTTTTTATTTATGATAAAGTATTGCCATTTCGGCGGGTAAAATAAATTCAATCACATTACATGTACCCTACTGGCAGGGACTGATTGTTGCAATGCGGCTAGCGAAGATGATGATCAGCGTGCAGGGAGTATGAAATCAAGTCATGATTTAAATTGTTCGGTATTCAGTAAGTAAAGTTTATATGTGGAACCCTAAAAAACATCCATGGTAACCTCCATATTGAAAAGATGAACAATAACATTTCCGAAATTGAAGTGGGTTAACGATTTGTCTTGAATGGTACATGTACAAAGGTAACAATAACAACTAGAAAGACACTTTCAAATCGTTTATTAAATACCTTGGGATGTGTTTACGATTTCTTAATTTGTGTAACCTTGAGGGATTTGTCTACAAAGTAATATCACATCACGTTTATTCACATTGAACTTCTACGTGCATATATAGTTGACAACTGATACTTCTTTTGTCATTTAGGATATACGAAAATAGATTACGATTTTACCTTGGCTCAGATTCAAACATTTATTGATTGCAATGTTTAACATTTACGGATACCGGTTTGGTTTATAGAAGGTTTGTTTATTTATTTTCGTTTTGATACAATTGACTTGTTACTTTTATATTGTATGTTAATCAGCTGTTGATTTTCGAACTGACCATGTAATTTCTGTTTCACAAAATGGCGTTCACCATAAAACATTTTGACTAATTCAAACACAAATACATTTAATCTAGTCATTTCATACCTCATAGTGACTCATGACAGAATGGCCATTGCAGACGACAGGCACAAGTATCAAAAAACAATGACCACGTACCTTGACGGCGCCAATGAAACGTGAATTAACGATATCTAATACTTCGTCTTTAAAATAACTCTCTCTCTCTCTCTCTCTCTCTCTCCCTCTCCTCTCTCTCTCTCTCTCTCTCTCTCTCTCTCTCTCTCTCTCTCTCTCTCTTTGTCTAGAGTATTCAATTATTCTATACTTTAACATAATTTATTTAGAAAGAGGCCAAAGAGAAAATAAGACCAAATAGGAATGAGAATCAGTGTAATCGCAGAGACATATCGATGTTCATGAAATTGTGTAATCATATAAAACATGTACATGAAAATTCAAATACAATCCAATTGGTAAAGTAACAGTAATGAGAAAAAGGTCTCAATAAAGTGCATATGTTTGATCGTGTGACGATGAAAAAGGACCACAGAAAATAAATAAATCACAGATAAACACAGTGTTCTTATGCAGTGTCTTTAAGATCCTAAGATTTTCAATACACATACATATAACTCGAAACACCGAGTTAGGTTGTTAAAAAGTTTGTTGCTTCAAATTCCACAGAGAATAAATCACAGATAAACACGTTGTTTTTCTGTTCCCAATAGTGTCTTTCTATGTAGAGTCGCGTGAATAACTCGAGAAACTCTAAAAGCCTTTATGACGCAATACGGAGGTCACAGGGTCCTCACTGAGAAAACGAACCAAAGAGTGAAGGAGAACAGATCATCAGGTCTATGAAAAAGAAAGTATAGTTAGAAAACAGACAACTTTAATGAGTATATATGAAATTATCAAGAAGTCAGAAATGCCGAACATCGTATCATCTGAAATTTAATAAAATGCTGACAAAATTTCTGAAAACGTAAAGACTCGACTGAAAGGGCTCTCTAGATGCTCCACAACCATTTCAACATTATGCTGTTAAGACAATATATTATATCAAAGAAACGACAAAAAATATAATTCAATATGTAAATATTTGAAAGCGTTAAATACATGTTACTGTTCCATCATTATTATTGATAACAATGATAATGCCTGAACGTTGTAAACAAAGCCATAATCATTGGGAAAAAAACAGCTATCATCATCAAAGACAACAACATCAGCTAAATAACCTTCAACGACTACATCGTGATCATCATCATCATTTTCATCACTTTTTTCACCATCATCAACAACCATATCATCATATCATTATTTTCATTAACATCATCACCCAAACAGTTGATGAGCTTTTATAAATTCCTACTTATAACTACTGGGAGAGTTGGTTGATACTCAACAGTGTAATCTGCCAATACTGTTCCGAATATTCCTATTTAAACGATAATGCATAAACCAGCAGATACCGAGTCTTATAACATAAAAGAATTTCCATATTTACACCGCGGTTAATCAAAAACATATAGTCATTCATTTATAAAGGAGGGTTGATATCTAACTTCTAAATATACTCATGAATTGAACGGATCATCTTGCAAATGATGTAAGCACATTAAACATAGACAGCCAGAAGTCTATTAAGTTAAAATCCTTAGCTTTTCTACTTTCAGATTTCTAAATATGGCCTCTGGAAATGAGAGTTCAAAGATATTATCTACACTCATTTCAAAATCACTTTGCCTCAGTGGATACAGTAGTTATTCTACTTACTTGGCAAATAAAAAAACGTTACTTTTTCACCACATGTTCTTTAGTTTAACCGAAGAATTAGAACTAATAAAAGGAGGGAGTGTTGCCGAAGGCACGGTTACGTCAGAGAGTGACGCCGATAACATGTTTGTTGTCCCCGGTGTAATTGTGAAAACATCGGTAGATAATATAAAGGACAAAGACGGCGAAGGCGATTTGTTTTTTCTTGATACAAGTGAAAGTCAACCTGGTTATGCCCGCCTACGATTATTGAAACTATCTGACACAGGTAACCGCCTGTTAGATGGATATAAAGTAGATATTCGTGAATTTTTAGAACAAACAAACGATTGGGTTTTATTGTCTAGTGAAAAATTTGTAAACTTTTTTGTGTCGTTTTCAAAAATGAAAGTGTGTCGTTTTCAAAAATGAAAGATTCCTACCGACATGGCCCTTGTGTATCAAACGAGCATGCTGGCGTTCGCAGATTTGGAAGGTAGCCCCGGAAGAACCATAATAATGGACACAGCACCTGCACTTCAGTGTCTGGAATGGCCCGTTGAAGCAAAGGAATGGACCACAAGGCCGCGTCTTCATGATTGGCCTCCTAAGTATATGTTGGAAAAGATTCGCAACACAAAGTGCTATGTTGTTCCTATTGGAAATCCACTATCACAACATTGCACCCAAGAATGGAGGATATCCTTTCTTCTTGGAGAAAGGGAACTAGTCTGGAGCTTTAACGATACTCAAATACACTGCTACTTCGTCTTGAAACGGATGGTAAAACTATTTCTAGACAAAATAGCCCCCGACCAAATCAGTTCCTACAACATGAAGACTATTGTATTGTTGATATCCGAAGAAAATGGACTTTCAATGTGGCATCCGGAAAACCTACTCGGGTGCATAGAAATCTGCTTGGAGAGGCTTCGAGAGAGTGTTTCCAAAAGGAAGTTAAGTCATTACTTTAACAGTCGTGCAAATTTGTTTGGACACAAGTTTCAAAATGAAACACAGAGGGAAGCGTTTTTGGAGACTTTAGATGGTATAAGATCAAATATAAGTAGCTATGTTCTTCAGTGTATACCATCGCAGTGGAAATGGTCTCATGTTTGGGAGAAGTGTGCCTCAGACATTACGTGTCTGACAAAGCTAAGTAAAGACGCTGAAGTACTTGTCGGAAATCACTTCAAAACCGTAGAAAAAGAAAACAAAGTACACCGTTTGTACAAAGTAATGTTCGACATACTGTTAGAAGTTGCCGTCACTGAAACAGACCCAAAATACATTTTACGGAATTTGATTGCATTAGAGAACAATCTGCCAGAAGATGTGGACTTCGACTGGATACAAATGACAAAAAAAAATTTGGGACTTAGATTTGCTATGGCATATTTCAGGGAAATGACTGTACATGAAAACGAGGCATTTCAACTTTACATTCAATCAAATTCATCTATTACAAATGCTAGTATGGTAAAACTGATTTCCCATGCGTGTTTTATGGATGCAATGTCCGGACATCTTTATCTCGCATCCATTCATCATTTCCTTGAAAAGTACTCTAGGTCAGTCGAGATCATCGAAACTTTATTACACCAGCACAAGCATTTGGTTTACCCAGGATGGGGTTCAAAATATAATGGTATCCGACTACAGAGTAACGGCTTGTCTAACCAAGAAATGGGAATAAAATTGCAGGGGGAAGAAGAAAGAACATTTGTTGCATACGACGTAATATTCTCACACAAAGATGTGCACTGTGTCCCATACCCAGTTAGGTTTGAATGCGCCATTGCCCAACTTGACCACTACGATGACTTTGTTGTGATTCACCCTAGTGTGTACGCTTACTTCCTGCTCTGCTATGGACAGTACATGTCATGCAAGCATTCCAAATTCAAGAAAGCACTACAACTTTTTCAAATGGCTGTTGACAAAACGGAAGGAGGGCGAGAAAGGCACCATGCTCTAAACATTCTTTCTTTCTGTTGCCTCTTAGATGGTAACCTGCAAAAGGCATCTGAACTGTTGAGAAAATCTTTGCACGAGACAGAAAAACTGGGTAACGTCCCCAACGCAGCTGCTTACCGCATTGCTATAATTCTGTACAAACGCTTTGTGAAGCGGTAGAGAACTTAGAGGAAGCATCACCCAAGTTTTCGCGGAGACCCAATCGTCATTTGAACTTGGACAGCGTAAGAAATAAATAACTTTGACTTCTTTGACGTGTAAATGTAATTGAAAACATGAAATATATTACATGTATACGTTTTGAAGTTATCACAAAATGATGGGAGATGAATAAGTGTATCAAAGCTATGGAACTTTCCTGGATACGTGGAAAATGAACAAACAATCTTTTTCTAACTATGATCGGTGACCTTTACAGTCGGATATAACGTGTGAAAAGTTCTCATTTGCAAAACATTAACATATTCTTCCTTGAACGCAAATGTTGATACAAAAATGCAGTTAATTTTGTCCTGACTCTACAGTTCTTCTTTTGATAAAATAACCTACTTTTCCTTATTCATAACAATGGCCATATAAGTCATAAAGAAGAACACGTGTTCCTAATATTGTATTTCAAACTGTAATATGTAGTTCATTAAGAAAGCAATTACAATGTGACAGGAAATAACTAGATGCAATCAGATGTTGAAACGGGGTAAAGGTACAGTGAAACGTTTCAAAATATACTCGCAATAAATCTACGGTATCCAATAAGTGACAATACTTTTTTGTAGGATCCTCGTTAGTGTTTAGATGATCCTTAAATGATAAAAAAATTAGATAGGTAGAGTCTACAAGTAAAGCAGTAACAGTAGTGCAGTGCGTTTGGTAAAAGGTCCCATACAAGCTGCCTACCAGTCATTAAACTATATGTAACTTGATCTTTGCGACCGGTGCACGTCCGACAATGCTGGTCATCATGTGCTTTGATCACCTTTCAGTCAGTAAAGTTTTGCTCATCACTTCATTTGAACAACTAAATATGCTTGACAGTCGAGTGATGCATGACATATAGCCACTTGAAACAGGTGATTGTTTGATACCGGAATATCTAATACTAATATTGAATACTCGGGCAAAAGATGTGGTTACGTAATTAGGTGACTAGAAAGCTTCAAGGCATTTGATACGTGTTGCAAGAGCTTAGATCTGTAACCAGCTGGCTACAAACATTTTTGTTGCGTGCTCGCAAATCACCAACAAGCAGTCGGCATTCTTCTGCCTTTATCAACTGTCCATTCAAGTAAGTTAAGCTTCATGTAAAACAGTTCTTTTATAAATATATATCTTTTACACATTTATCAAAACTGCACATAAGTGTATCCATTTACATTCAAATTCCGTCCATTCCCTTCATTTGCAACAAGTGTGGTATTTAAGTTGTCATCCAGACAGCGGTAAGGTTATGTTTCTATATTTTTGCGATTACGGCAGAGGCCATCTTCTTAATTTGTGATCATATAGTGCTAGTCGATGTCTCCTTACAGTACAGGTTCAACCCCGACATATGTATTGATAGTTTATTTTTGCAGTTGGTTTTCTGTCTTTGCTTTTGCAGGTTACCACGAAGAACTGTCGTGTGGGTCTACATACCACAGAGTTGACCAATCACAACCGACCTACAAATTCTCCGTTTCATGTAATAGAGTGCATGGCCATAAAATAAAAACTCCAACATTTTGAGAAGGTTTCTTAGTATTTATTCTGATAAACAAAATGAAGATATATATATGAATATGTATATGGGTATTTTATCATTTTACACAGTGTTTGTAATACAATGTATGATGCATTGTTTGTAATATGATGCAATCACGTGCCTAATCAGTGTAATGTATTAACACAGTGGTGAGCTTGACGGCAATGTGAGTTCGTCACCTGCAAGCTATATCAATTACATTTTGTATTTAGCCAACATCTTAGAAAACTGGAGTTGCGTAATAAATCAGAATGCTAAACAGTAACTTATTATTTTAATAATTTCAACTTATATGAAGGGACACAACTCTAAAATACTTCGCGTTTAAGATTGACGTGTTACAAACCCTTGTTATCCATAGGTATTATGCGCCATAATCATTTTTAGACTTTAAAAATACTTCAGTGGCCTAGAGTATTTTTTCTAGTGAATTAAGAAACAATAATACACAGGTGAAAGTGAGACGACGACGGATGAAAAAGGAGACACAAAATTATCCATGACTCGTCTGCCATTGTTACTGATCTGCATAATGTGTCACGTTTTACCGTGTGTTAAGAGTTCGTAAACTCAAATTTCTTCTTTGAAAATATTTCGTATGGAAACAAATTTGCATGGTTCTTAACACATTTTAATGAAGGCGGTATCATGTATACGTTACATAATTAGCTTAATCAAAATATTAAAACATGCTTTGCTTGAATAAATCTGATAGCTTTCAGTATTGTATAGGACAACAACTTTCAGTAAATCCTTACTGTATTTTTGGCATTTTTAATAAGAAGGGTAAATGCCAAGGAATACGTGTGAGTTACACCGTATTCGCTGTTGTTAATCAATAGTGCCAGATCTACTTCATTTAACGAAAAAAGGCCGTTTGTTTGCCAGCTATACTCAGAGATTGCATTTTATTGTGACTGCTGTCTTTCTTTTACACTACTAAGCTCTTGAGATAGTTTATTTTCTGATATCTGTGGTTGACCCGTATGGCAATCAGACGTTCTACCTCTGGTTTTACGATCATGCCAAATTTTGTACAGCTTCCTGTCTCGCCTCTAGAATGAGATTTGCTATTTCCGGTACGCCGATCATGTGTTTGGCTTGGGCAAAAATTGTTGGCCCATCCTGTCGCATTAATTTAGCATCTCGGTCCATCACCTGAAAAAAAAACAGATCCGCGTGATAAAGAAAACAAAACATATCCGCATGATTAAGGAAATGTATCCCTATCTGACCAATCTACTAGTTATTTTGTCACAAGATTGTAACTATGCAGGTCAGAGTTCAAATGCTGAAGCACAGAATTAGGTCAATAACCTAAGAAAAAATTTCTTTCTTATAAAGATATGTGAATTTTGTCATTTAAATGTACATTTGTAACATGATTTCGTTACCGATAAACCCTTTTCCGTTTCGATACACATCGCACACATTGCAATTTTCAAAACGCTTCTTTTGTACGAAACTATGATAAATATGTTTCTTTTGACATGTTTTAACTGTAACTGTGAACATGTAGCTTAGGTATAGGTTAGTTTTCATTTTGATGTATTTACGAAAATGAATTGGTCTGGCGCGGCGCAAGCAAGTAACTTCTTTTAACCAACTACGTTTGTAATTGTTTGATTTTTTGTTTTGTTAATCAGCAGTATTCACCTATTTACTGACTCGGTATATAAATATTGTTTCACTCACGTTAAAGTGCAGCGAATACAGCGCTGCGATTGGACAAAATAAATTTTCAAACACTAAACTTATACCTCACTATTTCAGGAAGGTCATGATTTTTATCAATATTCTTAAAAATGAAATCGACTGTTGGTGCAACTTCTGACACAGGTTTAATGCAAAAACAGATGAAATGAATTAAGCCAAGAATATGGGTACATGAAGGTGATCATTTTTGTTCCCTTTCGCAAAGCAAAACACAAGATTTATATTCAACACATTACCATCGTATGACTTGTAACACAAACTGATTCACGGACACAATGTCTGTAATCTACGATATATCTTGATAAAAATGTTTTTGTTATTTTAACAAGTGTTGTATTTATTGTTGACACCTAAAAAAAGGTGTCCCGTGCAAGCAAAGAAGTAAAATGATATGTGAAGATAAGATGTTTGTGATTTTTTTCTTTTAAACATTTGTATCTAGTTTACTATCAAGTTTAGCAAGGGGTGATGTTTTTGAATTGCAAGTTTCAAAGTCTGTGTTGAAAACTGCAGGTTCAGAACACAGGTTAATGGTCCAATTATATGGTTTTTTTCTGATTTTTTTTTTTTTTCAAACAAAAGAACTTTTTGCACCTAAAACTGTTTAAAAAAAAATCGTATCACTGCACCGCATACATTGATAGGATCTTTAACCACAGAATACACTATGTAATTATGGCGGATTTAACTTGGAATACTTGTAGAACATTTGAAAATCAGAATTTACTATCTCACCTTTATATCTGCTCCCACCGCATCTGCAAGATCTGTTTTATTGATGACCAACATGTCGCTCTGTGTGATGCCGGGACCTCCCTTCCTCGGAACTTTATCCCCACCTTAAAAAGTCCAGCAAGGAACATAGTGAATGTACTAAAAGTGAATTTTAATCTTTTGGTGTTAAATACATGTACACATACAAATGTATGCATACCCAAGTTATATGGCTGGTTAACGATTGTCTTTGATATTATGCCCACAAACATTTTCACCAAGTTTGGTGAAGATCCGATGAAAACTGTTTGACTTAGAGAGCGGACAAGGTGAATTTGGCCAATTTTAATTTTTAATTTTAAGGGCCATACTTGACCGAGACATTATGTCGACAAACATTTTGACCAAGTTTGGTGAAGATCCGATGAAAACTGTTTGACATAGAGAGCTGACAAAGTGTGGACGCCGCCTGCCCGCCCATCCGCCCGCTATGGGTATTCCCATAATACGTTCCTTCGGCCATTAAAAAAAACTCTCAAATTATATTCGTTGCTTTCGAGCTTTCTGTAATTCACATCAAGGGTCTGACTGCATATCGAACCCTGGTCCTTTTGGCAACAAAACTAACGCTGTAACCAACTACATGCACATGCACAACAATTAGGACATCATCATCATTAAAAAAAACTGGTACAGTACACAAACCAGAGTATGCCCAGGCTTTAAAACTTCGCCACCAGGCTAGATGATAATCTAGTTTATTAAACCCAAAGCAAAATACTCTAAGCCTTTTATTCTAACAGGGCTCAATCATAAACAAATGACGAAAAAAGGGTATAAAAATGATTTGGAATATAGCTTCTACATACCCGCGACATCAATTACATATATAATGTAATCTGCGAGCTCTCGGCTGAAATTTGCCGCCAAATTATCTCCCCCTGATTCTATAATGACTATATCTGGGTGAAATTCTTGTGTAAGCTCTTTCACTTCCTCAAGGTTCAGAGAAAAATCCTGGAAAATAGGTTGTATGTGATAAATAGCAATATCAAGGAAGCGTGGCCGGTCACGTGTGAACCCGTTTCAAGACTGTAACAGAAGGTGACAACTTCTCCACAGTCTATTTTAAATGGGGTAGACCTGTAGGCCTAATCATCAGGTTATTCAGACTACGTTTGCAGTAAGATAAGGAGTAAGATGTAATAAAGCGATATGTAAGAATATTTTAGGACATGACAAATTATGATTTTGTATCTATTTACATTAGAGAAGTTGTCTTTAAATGTACATTATTATAGTTACGTACATTTTTTCAATATACAATACATGTATATCAGTATGACACTACCCAAAGATGAAAAGTGCAGGTCAGAAACAAATGTAGTGGTTATCCAGTCTACATATTGTTTAATTAAGTATATGAACATTTGATTCAATGAAATAAAATTCACAAATAATAACATGGCAGTCTGAAAGACAGTTTCATCCCTCGCCGCATGACAGAATGCCAACAGAATAACATTGGACCGTAAATGTCTTGCAAATCCTCCAAAAGAATTGTATTCCCATGACCTTTGACCCCTAATTGTGACCATGATCCAGTTAGGTTGGAATATGGGTTCGGCATATAAACATTTGACCAACGTCATAAGAAAATCCTTTAAGGGGTTTAAGAGTTATAGATCAGACACAAAAAATCAATGGCCCCTTACTAGGGCCTTGATATTGAGCGGGTGGCTTTGAGACATGAGTTGTGCACGTCGTCTTGTTAAGATAAACGTCTTATCAAAGTAACAATAAAATCATTCAAGGGGTAAAGTACTTATGCAGCACACTGAAAAACCAGTGATCTCTTAGATTAGCATTGTCCTTGAGTGGGCGACGTTGAGAACTTTGCGCGCTGTCTTGAGTAAAGGAGCGAACACGACAGCACAATGACACATACATGTAAGTGTGGCCTTGACCTTCAGCAGACGGGTTGAGACACGAATTCTGCACGTCGTTCTGGTGTGATAAATACTTGACCAAATTATCCAAAATTATATGAAAATCCTAACAGGGGGTTAAGGAGTGGATACGAAAAATCAATGACCTCTAATTGTGGCATTGACCTTGAGCAGGCGGCTTTGAGACATGGGCTCCGTATGTCGTACTGATGAAACAACATTAGACCACAGTTATGTGAAATCCTTCCAGGGGTTCAAGAGTTATGAAGTGGACACGTAAAACCAATGACACATAGGTGTGGCACTGACCTTGAGTGGGCTAGATTGGAACTTGGGTCAAACACGTTATGCTGATGAGATTATTATTATGAAGTAAGTTATAATGAAAACCTTGTTATGGAGCGAATGCAACGGACTGACGGATGAAGACAGACTATTCCTATATCCCGCTTCCGCTAGCGACAGGTGATAATAAATCTACATTTAACAATGCGAAGGATTTAAGGCTAAATGAAGACAGCTTTACCGACCCACCTCTCGAATGGCTGCATGTGGACATCCTCCTGTTTCCACTGCGCGCATGCGCTCTTCTGGTAAAGCTTTATTCCGCACAAGAAATTCCCAGTCCTCTCTACAAAGAAAATGTCATTATAAATTAGCGTTTTGTGTCAACCTTCTTACAACTATTTCACGATTTAAATTAGGTAATAAAAGATCCTTATATAGTGACTAAAGGACGACTCCAAAAGGACTAAAGGACAACCCCGTTGAGTAGAAAACACGACAAAATAGCTGTTGAGTTTTCGTGTTTTCAACATTTCGCAAAGGACATGCGGCAGAAATCAGCCACCATACTATACAGATAAATCCGTCTTAAGCAGGTCCTTTAAGGGTGGACATTCATAGATGATAACTATTTGTTACAAATATATTTCATACAGAAATGCCAACTGTAGTAAGTCAGTATTGGCTGCTTAAGACAGATTTACCTGTATAGTATGGTGGCTTATATTTGCCATGTTGCGGGCGAAATGTCGAAAACTCGACGAGTAGCTATTTTTTCGTGGCTTATTTAACTGAGGTGACATATAGCATAGGTTGAACTGTATATACATGTGCGTTTATTAATAAACTAGGCATACACTAAGAGAGTTACCTGGTGAATATGTCGTTAGTCACCACGCAGATATTGTGTGAATCTCGCAGATGCTTACAAAGTGCCAGTACAAGAGCCGTTTTCCCAGAACCAACGGGTCCGCCAATACCAACCGTATAGGATCTCTGCAAACGAAAGGTTCATGCTCTAAAACACTTGTAAACCACATTAAACCACAATATTCCTTATTAGATCAAGCACACATGTATTAAAGAGGTAGAGCTACCATTCGGTCTATAAAAAAGAATATCTATTTATTGTTAAGGGGCCAATACGGAGAAGTCACTTCCGTTAGTCACTTTTGTTTTTATAATATCTGATACAAAAGTGACTGGTTATTCATTTTCAAATTTTCTATGTGAACGAAAGGATTTTCTTTTTTCATCTGCCCCCGTATATTTATTTCTTTTGTGTGTGCGATAACGGTGAGAAAATATATCACCGCCTTGGGATAAGGAATCTACCCGGTTGAATAAAATGGGGATGTCCACATACAAATTCTATTCAAGATTCAGATGTTTATCCAATAGTAGGGGGGGGGGGGGGGGGGGGGGGGGGGGGGGGAATAAAAATTACTAAAGATAAATAGCAGATTTTCTAAATCTACAGTTAACTACATTGGGATTTAATTTCTGAACAAAAGTAATACAGTGCCACTGACGGGGGGAAAAAAACGGGAAAAAATGATGTTAAACAGGGATTTAATTTCTGAAAAAAGTAAACAGCGATTTATAAAACAAAAGCGATATCTAAAACAGGTAAACTACGATTTCTAAAACAAGTAAATAGCGATATCTAAAACAGGTAAACTGCGATTTCTAAAACAGGTAAATAACGATGTCTAAAACAAGTAAATAGCGATTTTTGTCTGTCTACTTGTCTTTTTCACCGGGTAGTATCTAGCCAATGGTGGATTTTAAAACTGGTTTGACTGTACGTAAGTCATGCATGTATCTACCTGTTTCCAATCCGACCTGTAGATGGGTCTGTCACGTGTTGTGTATTGGCCTGGGTTATCGAGGACTTCGTGTGTATGCCCATGTTCATGGTTGTGTCCGTTTTCTCCATGCGAGTGCGAGTGACCAGGACCATTTGTTTTGACCGTTCCGGCTGCAATAAGAACCAAGGGAAATAAAAATTGAAATAGCTTTATATTCCACACCATGTAACAAAGCATATATACATTTGTAGTGTCGAGGTAAACCTAGTTTTATGGTTGGCAAGATCAAATGATTTCTTCTCAACTTTACTATCCTAACCAGTAATGAAGTAATGCAATAATTGCTGGATTTAATCTAAGTACACATTACAAAGTAGGCATAAACAATCTTTCCTGAACCTTATCTAGTTATCAGATGTATGTTGTCTTAAGAATTGAAAAGAAATTCAGATTGCCGTTAACTTGAAAACTAGATGTCGCCCTCTTACGCTTTGTCAGAATAACCATAAATTGTGTGACAAAATCAAAGTATAAAAGGGGGCATAACTCTGTCAAGTATGACCTTGACCTACAAAACTTGGCCGCATCACAACCCTTTTGTCATAAGCAATGCAATTTGAAAGTGTGATGAAGAAATCTTAAGAAATGACAAAGTTATAGCCAATGTTAAGTTTTTCGTGACAAAATCTAAGATCCCTATATACATGTATCGCCTTTTCTCCGAAAGGGCGACAGATACAGAATTTATCTTTAAATTTAAAGTAATTTGGCATATAGTTGCGAACAAGTCTCTACGTTCACTGAAAAGTTGTCTAATTGTTAGCTAATTTGTTTGACCTGAAATTGTGAGAGATGATCTCTTAATCCTTTATTGCTTTCGGAGCACCATCCGTGATCAAGAAAAAGCACTTATGGAAGGGAGTAAGTGCAAGCACGTTTTTCTTGGCTGCTTCCCATTTACAGCTAGTCTCGGGCCTGTGAAGCGTTACGTATCTTACCAATATTTATACCCCCGCCCCGCCCCCTCTCCCCCACCCCGCTCCACAAGACTTCACCGGGCATCGAACCGATGCCATCTTGGTTGCAAAATGCCACAATCACTAAACCATAAAGGCCAACTTATACATAAGATACATGTAACATATTGTACATTAACCTACAACATCTTAACGCCTATGTATAATTGGCCATGCATACAAATCAACAATTATTACTTAATCATGACTCATGCGTTCTTTTCGGAAGTTACCGTTGTTTACCATTATCAAAATAACACGACTCACTAGTCTAGTTTCATTTTAACAAAAAGTCCTAACTGCGTGACAAACACCACTTTTGATAACTTCATAAAATCGTTACCTTGTATAAACTTGCAATTCTCTTTACTTTTCTCCATGTTCGTCTCCATCTCCTAGAAGTAAACGATTTACAAATTTATATGACACATAAGCAACAATTTAAACAAAACTACTTAAATATTCAAAACGGATCGAAACTCAAGGTCACACATGCATTAAATACTTTTACCTGTGAATATAAACGGATAGCCTCTGCTATCTCAGGTGTATTGAGATCCAAGTGAAATTCGTCCTAAAGTTGTGTACCTATAACACATCGAGCTAAAATATCCATCTTGCAGGAGGTATCTCTAATCTTCCGCTTGAATAATTTGTTTTGAGTGGTTTTAGTAAAATAACACTTTTAAACGACGGAGTAAATGATACTGTAGATTCAACTTAATTTTAAAAATACCGTGTCGTTGGTGATTGTATGATCATCTTAAAGGTAAGATGCATTTATTTTAAATACATCATAGAATTAAACTTATATACGTAGTATTATTTATTTATTGCTAACCGCAAAATATGCCTAATACCACAGGAACTTGAAATTGTCAAGCAAAACTCTTGAGTACTGCATGTGGATGTGTTTATATTATATGCTAGACGTGTTTGTTTGCTACAAGCAAAGACTGATATGCGGATACAATTCCAATCTCCTGTGCATGTACTACAATTTGTTAAGTTATAAAACATTTTAGTAAATTGCACTTGTTTTGGGGCAAATGTCAAGATAGTTTGGTGGGAATTATGGGGGAAAACAGTGATATAGTGTGTATAAAAAGCGGTATTCTGAACTTATATAAGCTCAAGTGGATTGAACATGTCATTGAAATAGTCATCTGTAAGGTTGACTAGCTTTGAGCACCGGCGTGCCAGGTATTTAACAGTTTCGGAGCAGAAATTATATACCGGTTTGTGTCAGGATCAGAGGTTTCCTTGTTCGATCTCTGACACTGCCAATATTTGAAAAAAAGACGTTGTTTACATGTCCATGTAACTGTCGTTTCTTATGCACGTGGGTACGTGCCATGTTTGTGCTACATGTACATCGGATCGCCCGTATGTCTGTAAAAAAATTTACACGAGTTTTTTTCTCGGCAACCACTTGTTTTAATTCAGTTAAACCTCACACACGTTTTTAGAACCGAGGCTAGTTGTGCATATACTTAGCATGTTTTTCACTGAGTTATTGCCCTTTGATTTTTACAGTACACACAGTATACACAGAGATATTTGGCCACGCTTTTTGAGTTATTGCCCTTTGATGTTAAGAGATGATTGTCTGCACTATTTCTCAGCCACAACTGATTGGAATTCTATGTAACTCTCCAAACTTTGTTGTGTAAATTCTCCTATTGCAGACCTACATTATAGTCAACTACATTATTTTTAAGCAATCGTTGACTAAATATCAATGAATTTAGTGCACATGTACCAAGCAAAGTTTTATATCGCCGTCATGCTGTGTGGGAATTCTTATATATTCTTGCATATTCATTGATAGCAACTGCAACCATCAGCATGCAGCACCCATATACATGCAGTGCTTTTATCGAGGGGGTCGACACGGAAAGCAGAAAGTTAGAAAAACTGTGCTAAGGCGGTACCTTGAAATTGTCATCACTGTAGTGAGTTTATCTCAGTCGAATATAGGTAGGCCCTATATTGAACATATAAAGGAAAACAGGACGACTAAACGTAGCTCTTTTCTCTTTGGTCTGAATTCCTTCTTCTATAGCACTGTCTTGTCTCTTTTGTTCAGATACGTCACAATGCGACTTACTCCTCGGGAACAGGAGAGCCTTCTGGTTCATCAGTGCGGGTACCTGGCTCAGAAGCGTCTGGCGCGAGGAGTCCGGCTTAATCACCCAGAAGCTGTGGGTCTAATTGCTTCACAGGTATGTGTTCAGATTTCCTTGTAATTGTAAAACAGTGATTTTTTCACACCCACCAGATCTCTAGAGAGGCGTGTTCGCTTTGCCCAGCACTTTGTGCGTGTATCTGAAAGAATATGAAATGGGAAGGGTGGACCCGTGAACCCGTTCATTACTGCAGATACAAATGTAACAGCATAATTATACTAACAGTCGGATTTTCCGACAATATTATTTAGAATAAATGTCATCGCTTTTTTTCTTCATAGATGAATAACTTTATTGACAAATTTGTTTTTTACATTAATGTTTTGAGGGGGTGAAAGCAAAACTAGTCCTATTATTATAGAAATAAAAGCTAATAGTAAAGTTTCGCGTAAAGGATGGTGGAATGGTCGAATGGTAAACGCTCTGGACTACCAATACGGAGATTCCCGTTCGAATCCCGGCCGGTGCACTGGAAATTTCGGAAACGTTTTTCAGTGTTTCCCACCCATCTAGTGATGAACTCAAAAAAAACAGAAGTAGACTAACGTGTATCGGCGCTATACACCGGGCATGTAAAAGGACCAAGGGGTCTATTCGTTAAAGAGCTACATTGTGTAGGGTCTGGTACCCGGATTCTCTTGTATCTGCATCTGTCTCTCTTCAACCTGCGCCTGTCAGGAGTCTTGGCAAGTTCACCCAGGGAGAAGTCCCAGGGTCGGCCGGGACTTCTAAACAATAAAAGAAAAAAAGGCTTTCGCGCTGCCGGCTCGATTTGTTTTAATGTTTAATAGTTGGAAACTTACTCACCAAAATGCATGTACATGCAACAGTTCTGTGATTTGCAGTATATTCGCTTGTTTCTTTACAGATACAAGAGTTCATCCGAGATGGGCTGACTGTATCTGAGTTGATGTCTAAAGGGAGAGAGCTTTTAGGTAAGTTCACTAGAAGTGGTTCTGTTTTGGTGAGGAAGGGAGGGGTTACACAAGTTTTACGGAAGTGATTTCAAGTTGTTGCTGCGGAAGGGTGACACTATCTTTATTTAACGGAAGTGATTGGTTATTGCGGAATGGAGATGTTTTCTGAGTTTGGTACATGTAGTTACTGAACGGAGATGTTGGCTGAGTTGAACGGAGGTGACTTATTGCATGGTTTCAGAAGACTATTTCAGCCGAGTTCGATAATAATTTCAAGTGAGTTTAGGCGATAGTTGGTGACTGCAGTAATTGTGACAACTATTTTGTTTTATTCTATACTGAAGCTTATAGAGTCACTCTCGAGTCCGCTTCCTGGAAAACCAGTAATGGTTTCATATATGAAGGTACGGTCGTAACCTAAGTGGGGCTCGAACCCGCCACCTCCGGGATGAGTGGCAGACACCTTAACCTCTACACCGCCGCTTCCCTTCATTTGTAATTATTCATTATTCTTGTCCAACTACTGACTGAGTGTTACAATAAAGAACTAGTACATTATTTCTTTAGAAATATACAGGTTTATACTACATGTATATTGATTGCCCTACTGTTTTATTTCAAGGCTTCAGACAAGTGTTACCTGGGGTCCCCGAGATGATTGGCGAGGTTCAGGTAGAGGGCACATTCCCAGATGGTACAAAATTGGTAAGATATTTTCAGTAATCATGAGCGCTTATAGACCTGCGATTTAGAGCATGAAGTGTGAATTTGACGTGTAAGTACATTTTATTTTGATACGCATGCGTAGTGTCAGTAAGTTATCTTATTGATGAAATTAGAGCTACTTGTAAATGTGATCACGGGACTTTAACTGTTCACTTCCTTACTTCTAATGAGGAAAGTTTGAAGCTGAAGTGCGAGGTACTGAAGTTAGAAGTCCCTCAAGGGTTTCCATAATTTAGTCTTCTGCAACGCGGAGTTATCTACCTACAGGTGTACTTGATATCAAAATGGTAATTGAGGTAAATCAGTAATGGTTCTTTCAGGCGGGTAGCTGATCAATGGAGGGGTCTTCTAACACAGGTCTAACTTTAATTGTTCAGTGTTCTTGTTTATTCCAGGTGACGGTTCATAACCCTATATGTCGCCAGGACGGTGACATTGACCTTGCCCTACACGGAAGTTTCCTTCCTGTTCCGAAACTAGACGTTTTTAAGGAATCAGCCGAAGATCAAACGAAACAGGCATTGAACGTTTTTTTATTATTATTATTTATTGTTACATATCTGTTTTACTGATTTATCCAAATTAGTACTTCAATTCATTAATAATTAAATATAATAGTTTTAAATTCTATGTAGTACTATAGATAGTGAGGTTTATTAACGCTTTAACTAAGAATTAAGTGCAAACGTTCTAAACTATCTAGTTCATGGTCGTTCATTGCCACGCTTGTTTGTCGAGTTTTTTTATATTTAAACAAAAACATATGTAATGTTTCAAAATCGAGTACATCCGTACTGTGGAATGCGGTTATATAGTGTAAAGTGCATTTGATATTTCCGTTTCCGCGCGCTGATATATTTACGATAATGTTATATATTACTTGTATTTAGGAAAAAGCTTATGTTGTGGCTCCTCTGAAAATCACTCCAGGCGAGAGACTTCCTAAAGATGGAATGATAGAACTGAATAAAGGCCGTGAAAGAATTTCTCTGAAAGTTGTCAGTAAATGTGATCGTCCCATACAGGTAAGTTCATACACAGTCCAAGTTTTTATTTCGCCTCCGTTGTCGAGTGTAAGAGTCCCTGTAACCTCTCGTACACTGAGGGTCATGGGTTCGAGCCCTGCTACCGACAATGTCTCTTTTTATGAAAAGGTTGGCAGATTTTTATGGAGGATATAGGTGTTTAAAGACAGTAACCACTGTCGACAAGTGAGGCTATAAAAAAGTGACACCTGTAGGAAAGTTTTGTAAAAGAGCTTTTGACCTCTCAGGGCAAACTATCTCTTTAGTCAAGAGAGGTCATACAAGTGGTGGTCGCTTAGAACATGTAAGGGCTTTCAGATAGTGGTCGCTTAAGACGGGTAAGATCATGCAGGTTGTGGTCGCTTTATAGAAGTAAAGTAATACAAATAATAGTCGTTTTATACAGGTACAATCATACAGGTAGTGGAGGCTTTAGACATATAATATCATACAGGTTTTGTTCGCCGATGTAGGCAAGTGAGGTCATACAGGTAATGGTGTCTTTAGAGAAGTAAAGGCATACATGTAATTGACGCTTTAGACAGGTAAGTGGTCGCAATATGCAGGCAAGGTAAAATAGATGCATTTAACGACCGCTGCAATCAAGTAAAGACATACTGGTAGCGATCGCTTTAGATAGGAAAGGGCATACATTGTAATGGTCGCTTTAGACAGGTTTGTGGTCGAATTAGGCAGGCAAGGTAATACAGGTAACGATCGCTGTAGGCAAGTCAGGTCATACAGGTTTTGACCTCTTAAGGCATGTTATCTTACAGGTAATATTATTCAGGGACCTATCGTTTCATGTAAGGTTATACAGGTATTGGTTGTATTAGACAGGTTAGGTCATACAGATAGTGATCACTTTAGAGAGGTAAAGTCATTTAGGTAGTGACTGTTTTGGATAGGTAAGGTCAGATATATAAATGTAGTGATCACTTTAGAGACGTAAAGTTATTTAGGTAGTGATTGTTTAAGATAGGTAAGGTCAGACATATAAATGTAGTGATCACTTTAGAGAGGTAAAGTCATTTAGGTAGTGATTGTTTTGGATAGGTAAGGTCATACATATAAATCTAGTGATCACTTTAGAGAGGTAAAGTCATTTAGGTAGTGATTGTTTTAGATAGGTAAGGTCATACATATAAATGTCGTGATCACTTTAGAGAGGTAAAGTCATTTAGGTAGTGATTGTTTTAGATAGGTAAGGTCAGACAGATGTACACAATGTCAAGGAAGAAGTCACCTCTTTGGAATGTCATGCAGGTAGTGACAGCTTATACGGGTTGGACCAAACAGGTTGGGAGTCAACATTCATATTAAAGTAGACTTCAGTTTGAACTCTTTATCTAAAGTTCATCTGTAGACTTTCCAACATTCTATGCTAAGAGTTTTTGGTACCATTAAATGTTTTTCTTGTATATTAAAGGTGGGAAGTCACTACAACTTTATTGAGACGAACAAGCGGCTGTTCTTTGACAGGGCTGCTGCGTACGGCTTCCGACTGGTAAGATGGCATACCTCTGTAAAAAAATTATGAATTATAGTGATACTAGAGATAATACCATATAGGAAGATGTTTACCTGAAGCCCCTGATGGAAAGCCCTATTTAGTCTCCCTGTCATTTGTTAGATATGGCCCGGTAAACATCCCCTTTTAACCTGACAAGAGCACGTGTATATATGGATGCAAAATACTATTAAAAATGAAAACAGGGAAAATTACTAACGTTGAGTCACTGTAACATTAGCAACCCGGGATTCTTTGCGGTGTAAATTTCTACTGTATAAGTGTCTGTTCTCGATGTAGTAACCGGAAAAATGAGCAGTATGGCCCCGGAATTCATACGCTTTTAGTGATTTGATTCATGGGAGGTATTGCTCCGATCAATATTTGATAAAAAAGAACACAGTCATTACAAATTTTCAAGGATTTTCTTCATTTGCTTCTGCAGGCGAAATCAATTGCACATTTCGATATCTAAACTGTCTTTCTTGTATATACAAGGCTTTATTTCTGTTTGCATGGTTCCTGGCTTCTCGAAATAATCGAACTTTCTAATTTTCCCAAGTTTGCAAATAAGTCAACCGATACTTGTTAATAAAATACAGTCATTATGATTTTATATTCATTCTCACCTAATTCTGGTGATCGGTCATGAACAGGAGTAAGTTATGGTGCGATAAACATTTTGTAATAGAATGAAGTGTTCAAGCTCCGCTGTAAGTATCGTTATTCACGTTCACGCCTTTCACTGCTTTTAAAGCATCTTTATTGAGATGTTCCTACTATCATTAAGCAAATCTATCGTCAACTTGTCGTTATCAACACCTCTTTTTGTAATTTTGTAATTTCGGTTTGGTTCGATGAATATAGATCTAATATACATTTTGGAAATATTGATATAGTTGAAACATTTGGTCCATCACTAATGTAACTGTAATTTAATGAACATTGATAAACATCACATTTCATACTTCACCAAACAAACCAACGATGGTTATACATATAATGAAGGTACATGTGTATTTTAGCCGTCGTTAAGTAAATGAATAAATGAACAAACATAGAATATATCTTACTCTTTGATGAAAGGCTGATGATTATTGACGGGCTGATTGCCAAGTGTCATAATAATTGTGTATGTATATGAATGGAGGGCAATATCTGTTCTTTATACGCTCGTTGTTTAGGATCCTTTCAGTCAGGATGATATCACACAAGCTATTCCCTGGCTGTGAGTTTTGTACGAGAGATTGTTATCAAAATATGTCTTATCATTTTACAAATTCAGCCTTTTCAAGACGTTTTCTTCCAAATTACCTTTCTATTCCATTCCATTAGTGCTTATATCCTGAAAAATCGGAGTGGGACACCAGCCATTGACTCCTTGGTCGAGTTGGGTTGAGATAAACCATGTCTGTTACCTATCAATGATATTGAGTCATTGGTTCGTGTCCTGCTACATGCACCGACGAAATCTGTTTCTGTGATAAAGATGGCGTTTTGGGTACGGAGGATAGTGTCGTGGTACTGGGTATTCCAGAAACGATGATTACATGGATGTAAACTGTCTGTCTGTAACATTGATTGAAATACGGTTGAAGGGAATTGAACAGCTTAGTTTTAGTAAAAACTTTTTCTTGATATCATTTTTGTAGAATGTGCCAGCGGGTACCTCTATTCGTTTCGAGCCTGGAGAAGAACGTAGTGTTGACCTTGTAAAGATTGGAGGAAATAGGTTTGTTCTTTCAGCTTCCGTACTTACTCTGTCAAGGATTAAAACATAATTTAGGCCATTATCGACTTAGAATCTCAGTTAAGTAATTTTCGTTCCAGTCCACTTTTTGACAACGTTCGAGATATTACTTTGAAAGATGAAGTACTTATGTACCATACATGCCCCTATCTAAGCAAGGTAACTCTATCAAAATGTTTCTTGATTTGTACTTAGAAATTCCTAGTTCAACTTGTGCCATTCTGTCAAAGTTTTGTTTTATTGGCAAGCAAAAAATGAACGCGCTTCTACTGACAGCTGTTGAAATGCTGGACACGGCAAACGTGTCTCTTACTTTTTTTGCATGTTCACGAAACGTTTTGCATTTATAAACCTGGATTGACAATATTTCTTGACGAGGGTGTGGCGCTTTTTTGCAGTGTGTTTTAGGGTGAGAAACGTCCTTTTACTCGTTTACATACGTTACATTTGTAGATAGACTATGTACATAGACCATGTCTTGTTTGAAAATAGTCTTATCCACCTTTCAATTTCTTTAATTAGTCATATGTGTGCTAACTTGAATTAGTTACCGGCTAGAAAGATGGCAGTGCAGATCATGATCTGACTACGCGGTTCATCGTCTACACTGGACGAAAGGAAAGTTAAGCTAACTGCTGACTTGGCGATTGCTAATCTGTATAATATGTTTTACCAGAATCGTCCGTGGTGGAAATGGTCTGTCTGACGGTAAAGTCTGCCCGGAGAATCTCCCAAGTGTAATGAAGCGTGTAGCAGAAGGCAACTTCGGAAACACTAAGCAGGTACTTGTGATACTACATGTATATATTTGACACGTACATGTACAGTTAAGTCTTTTTTGTGACATATAGCAGGTGTTTTACATGTAACAAGCGTTTCATATTGTGTTTCAATATTTGAGTTTTGAATAACAAAATATTTTATTGCAAGTATCAGAAATATTAAGAAAGTGGACTATTATTTCACTTGAGTTACAAATTGCATGTCCG